>QLOH01001142.1:0-115270 GCA_026901365.1 Sesbania bispinosa | reverse complement strand
AAGACATAAAAAATGATGATCTATTGTTAAGTCAATCACTACAATACTTACTTTCAGATCATTTACTGCTAATGATATAAAAAAGGCCAATCTTGCACCTCATCCTAATAGCTCAAACTTTTGGGGAGAGATAGTCTTCACATGGTATTATAGCTTTTTGACCAAACTGTCAGGTGTTTGATTTATGCTGTCCTGGTGTCCCATCTTCCATAAATTAAGTTGAATTTCAGCATAGGTAGTAATTATCTTATGTCCAAGCTAAAAGGATCGGATGGGGAGTTAGAGATATCCAAAAATAAACTTTGGGACTAAACTTGACCGTTTTTGCTTTTTGGAAGAGTTGGTTTTGACACATAATATCCCTAAAAAGAAAATGGTAGACATGTTTATATTTGTTATATTTTTGGCAAGGGATTCCTTTTGGATATTTTTTAACTGGTGGGTTTAGTACAATATACATGTGGGCGGACTCTTTTTCTTATAAGGATTCAACATTTATATGTTATGTGTGTTATATCTTTGATTCAGCTTGTTTTTTCATTTAATTTCTTTATTATAATTAAGCAGGGTCTTGATATTACAACTCAAAGGAAGTCAGAGACAAACAAATAGCACGGGTATTGGAAAGGTGTGCTGATCAGTTTCTATACTTCTTCATTCAGTTAGTCTGTATGCTTCTTGCACGGGTTTTACAGCTGATCTTGTGGGGATTTTGTGTTTAGCCAATTATTCATGTGTCTATATTCGGTTCCCAATCTGTCCTGCAGCTTTATTGCCAATATCATTTGCTTTTTCCTGAAGATTACAACAATTGCTGCTGCAGTTGATCTTAGAATGGCAGGAAGGCCACCTGTGCTTCCATCAACCACCTTTCTTACACAGAGAACTTCCTATACATGCTAGATTCTTTGTAGTCTCATGGTCTTTTTAGGTCCAATTGATAATTTGGAATAAGCCAAGTTTTTTTTTAAAATTTATTTTCTTAATACTTAATGATGGTTTATTTTTGTGTTCATATATAATAATTCTTTTCCAAATAAATATAATTCAATCTTAGATATATGATAGAATGGTAGCCACATACTAGCCTCTTTTCTCTAGGATTTAACACAAACAAGATCTCCACTGTGCATGCTTTCAGAGGCAAATCGGTCATATAAACCCAATCCTCAGTAACTCGTGCACTGGACATTATCTTCATCCTGCGCGCAGAACATGAAATGATTGCTCAACGTATGCTGTCCGACACCTTGCATCAAGGTAGACATCTTAATACAATACTACTTAAGCAACATAAAGCAGTCAATCTAATATTGCTTAACTATTATCCTTTTTTAAGCGGCGTTGATGTATACACTGCATTGCTGGGGCTGTTGGAGCTCTATATGGACTCTTCATGGTGGAGCTAATGAGGTAACTATAAGTAGTTATGAAACTGTCATGATATTTTATCTATTGCTTGTTTTAATGTAGTGAGTAAACACAAGCACAATACTGTTAATTAAATGTGAGCATGCTAATATGACCTTTGATTCTGCGGCTGTCCTCAAGATGCTGAGTGAAATTGGAACTGTTGAGAACATTCCAGAGTTCATTGAAGGTGTCAAAGCCAGGTGGTTATTACTTTATTTTAATTAGCTGGGTCTTACTTTTCTCTATTTGTACCCTAAAAGGATGGGCATTGATGCGTTGATCTTGTTGCTGCTCTTCTTTTGGGGGAAATGATAGTTTAAGCTGATATTCTTATCCGGTGTTTTTTCTCAGGAAAGGAAGCTCTCTGGTTTTGGACACCGAGTGTACAAAAACTATGATCCCAGAGCGAAGGTCTTAAAAAGACTGACAGAGGAAGTGTTTTCTATTGTTGGCCGAGATCCTCTAATGAGGTGATTATCCATTTTATAGTACCTGTCTATGTGCTGAATATGCTGGTTACATGACCTATGATCAGGGTTGTGAGTACAACAACAAACTGCTACATTTTGAAACTTCTTTTTACTTTTTTACTGAAAGTATTCTGTATTTTTAATTTTGACTTCGAACTATTATGCAAAGTGTGTATGTATGTTTGTTATGTTTGTCAGTTTGTGTTGTGTATATATATAATGCTTGCCTAAATAGGCCCACACATAACTGAAAATCTAAATGTGATGAAACTTGTTAGAAAGAGGGTGCTTCAAGGTACTTAAAATATTGTCAATACAGGTTTGGCATATAATGTGTCTAAGTGTATATGTTATTCATTATCAAGTCTGATGAAGATCTCAAGTCTTTCAAAGTCTCATTGCAACTCTTTAATTTTCAAATATAACGCATTGCTTAGAGTTTATATGGCACTGCTATTGTTTTATCTGACCAATAATAACTCTTCTTCTTAATTTAATATCAATTTGTTCTGATATTTAATTTAATTTTAAAATTTCTAATTTTTTCTATACAACTATTTGATGTTCAGGTGCAGTTGCCTTGGAGAAGGTCGCACATCTGATGAATATTTCATCAAGAGGAAGCTTTATCCAAATGTTGACTTCTACTCTGGATTAATTTATAGGTAACTTACATCCAGTTATTGTAACTAGGGATGATAAATATGTTGCTCCCCCCAAAACATGATTCAAGGCTTGAAACTAATAGTTTATGCAATCAGGGCCATGGGGTTTCCACCTGAGATTTCACAGTTTTATTCGCTATCCTCGAATGGCTGGGTACTTGGCACATTGGAGAGAGTCCTTGGATGATCCTGTACAAAGATTATGAGACCTCAAACAGGTTACTTCCTTTCTCATTTCTCTGGTTATGATTTTTTTGTATATTAAAAATACCTCATAATTATAGTTGATTAGATGGTTGTATTCTGCCAATATGACTGTACATGTTGTGTACATTTGGTTCCCTGGGAAAATGGTTTTCTAGTTGTATACATGGCTGCATTATATATTTGATAACTCCTGGTACTGGGAAATATTTGCATAATGCATCGGAACTAGGTAAACCTCTAGTAGATCCACCTATAACTACCCTCTTCAATTCTACCAGAAGATATAGTAACATATGAATCATATGATGCCTTTCTGCTTGCATTTCCCCTCCCTGATCTCATCATATCTGTTTTTATCATGTTTCAGGTTTATGTTGGAGAATGGTTGCGGCATTATACACCAATCAAAGAAAGGACTGTATCAAGTGATGCTGACAAGCTTGGTCAGGTGACCATATCAAATGCCTCAAAGCGGCGGCTTGCTGGATCCGGGATATAGCCTCAATTTACATGACCAAAAGGTGGTGATAAATGAATATAATTTCAAATATGTAAAGGAGAGAAAAAACTTCTTTGTCATGGATTTTTATTATCTAACTAAAGTTAACTTTGCTACAATCAGGATGATGCAAGGGGAGCATGTTTCTGCATAAATAATAAATGGGTCCCATCCATTATCACCTAGTGGGAGAATGATGCTGGTCTTATTTGTTAGTGCAAGTAGTATCTGTGCCAGTAGTTCTACTTTTGAATCCTGTTTTGTTAAAATTATTAAGGGCATAATTAATAGATAAGCATAGTTTAAAGTTTCTGGGAAGCAGAAATGGTTCTGTTAAAACAAATGAATTTCTAGTGCAGTTTATGTTAAAGCTGTAAATCAAATTTTCTGTGTACCGGTACGGAATACTTTCCTTTTCCCCCATAGTTGGGAGTCTGAGATAAATAAAATCTAGTGACAAAACTTACAGCTTTTTTATTTTCAATGCTTCATTTGGATTATGGAGTCTAATAGACATAAACGTGCAATTTACAGGTTGAATTTTGAAAATTTATAAAATTAATATTAAAAAGGTTAATAAAAATCACTAAAATAGACTCCATGCATTTATATTGTTACATATGTTCTTTTTTAAATAAAAATTTTTTTGGTTATCCAAAATTTTGTAAAACTCAATAATAAATTTATTAATCGTGTTATTTTAAGTTATTGTCAATTTAAAAAGGAGAATAAAAAAGACAATAAATATGAAGAAGTGTATTTATATTATTATTTTCATGATTATCTATCCAAAATTTTAAAAATAGGGAACAAGTAAAAATAGGTGGCATTTTGTAACTATTAGTTAAAATAGGAAATATAGATAGAAATTATTTTTATAAAATGTGATGTGTAGTTGGCCAGGCTGCAAGGAATCATGAGATTAAATAAAACTCTTTAGTTATTAGCAACTTTAATTTCTTTCTCTTTTTGTTTTCAATAAAATACATGATATTAGGAAACTATCTTCACTTGTCTGATCCATTTGAGTTACTTTTTATAAGATGGTAGTTTTCTTCTGTTTCAGCATGTGAGGAAGAGGAATTAGTATATACGCTTGGTATTGACATGCTTTGTGTTCTGCTTGGATTCTGCCAGAAGTGACTTCTCATACTCTTATATTTGGAACTGGAACTGGCAGCTGAATATCCGGGATCAGAAAGTAGATCCTGAATGTCAGTCCAACCTTCAAGCATGCTCACAGCTTGGGACATTGTTGGCCTTAGTGTAGGAGATGCATTAGTACATAAAAGAGCCACATTTAGCATTACCATCACCTCCTCACTTGGGTATTCTGAACCCAAATCTGGATCAACCAGCTCCAGAAGATTTCCTCTCTCTTGCAAAACATAGGCCTAAAAGAAATTCAAATTGATAATGAATGTCCAATCTCTAAGGAAGAAACATGAAAGCAGTTTCAAATCAATTCTACTTACCCAATCAAGAAGGTAAACAAAATCCTCATTTGGCCTGTAATTTGTATTGCTTTTTCCACTGACAATTTCCATGCAACCACCCCAAAGCTATAAACATCTGCTTTGTCAGTTAAATAGCCACGCATTGCATACTCTGGAGCCATATAACCACTGTGGAAACACAACAAGCAAATAGATGAAAAATTACAATTGTTGAAATAAAATAGAAGCATTCAGATAGTATAGTTTTATGCTATCATTCTTCATGACATACAAGTAGTGAAGCTTCACTCCAAACTATTATGAAGATTGCAATACCATGTTTTGACTTGAAAAAACAGAGAAATAGTAGCAGCAACAAATGATGAACTTACATTGTTCCTGCAATTCTGGTGCTAACATGGGTTTTGTCATCTTCAATAAGTTTTGCCAAACCAAAATCTGAAATTTTGGCATTGAAATCCTTGTCGAGCAACACATTACTTGCCTTTATATCCCTATGAATGATTTTTATTCTAGACTCTTCATGGAGATAAGCCAAAGCTCTAGCTATACCAAGGCAAATTTTCTTCCTGGTTGGCCAGTCCAGTTTCTTTCTGTTGCCTTGATCCTTCCCTGTATGTGATTTGGAGAAAGATAATCACTTATTGGTCATATGTTTATTTCAAATGACAAGTAAGGCTAAGGTTATAAGCTTACCAAAAGAATGCGAGATAGACAATTATTTTCCATATATTCATATATCAGTATTAGCTGGTTCCCTTCTACACAGCATCCATAAAGTCTAACAAGATTAGGATGTTGAAGTCCAGATATCATTCCTATCTCATTCACAAACTCGCGGTTTCCTTGCTTAGATTTTGAAGAGAGCTGCTTTACTGCAATTACTGTACCATCTGATAGTAGGCCCTGCATCATGAACAGTTATATTATTATGAGTAAATTTTTGATTAAATTGTAAGCATTAAATTAAAATTCTTGGAGATATAGATACCATAAATCAAATCAAGTAACATATGAATTAACCATAAGCAGAATAGGCAACCAGAATATAAACTTGAGGAAGAGCAAAATACCTTGTAAACTGAACCAAAGCCACCTTCACCAATTTATATGATGCATCAAAGTTTTTGGTTGCTACTTTGATTTGTCTCAAAGTAAATAGTCCCGTCTGCAGATCTATACCCCTAAGCTCTGGAAGAAAAATAGAAATTTGGATCCCATAAGTTTTTTTTTAAATTTTATATCCATCAAGCTTATATTTAAGATATAGAATTTAATAAGTATACACTGTCAGTGTAAACCAATTTTACACTGACATCCAATGATATGTTGTCACATCATTTAAACTCTAAAATATATGGGGTGTTCAAGTGTGCTCTCCTATGTTCTCCTAAAGCCTTGATTATGGTTGAAATGGAAAAATCTCATCAATAACAAATCTTATACAGCAGCAAAATATTGGACTTAAGTTTAATGACATATGAATACATTTTGTAGTACTGATTGTTGAAAAGATTATGTAAATACTGCTTGGATACAAAAAGAAGTATGCTATGTTGGAGTCAAAAAGAAATATTTATTATACATAAAGAATTGGAAGAACTTGGTGGCATATTCCATACCTTTATACACTGGATCCTTGCCTCCTAACCATCCCTTCCTCCCTCATGACAGCTAGCACCATAAGAACAACAACTAAAACACAAGCACTATGCTAACTGCCAGTATGACATAAGTTCTGTTGCCATGCTCTAATGGAGGTTTAAAATCTGTGAAATGGAAAATGATCTATTTATAGCCTTTGTAGAAATAAAGAACAAAAACTAACAAGAGTAAAGGTAGACATAAAAAGGTAATGAAGAAAAAAAACTAACAAAAGTAATCTAGTTTGCAACATTGGTTCAACAAGTCTAATGTAAAACCATATCAGCTGATGATCAAGAATTGATCCCATGCAGAACAATTCATAATGCCATATTATGCCTTTCACATTAAACTCCAGTCTCCTCAAGCTTAGGCCTTAACCAAGTCAGATAAAGCACTAACACTAAGATGCAGGATGTGACTTACTAGGATTTACTGAAATAGCAGATACTAGAGGTCCATAAACTCCTCTTGTTGGTATGCCAGTGGTTCCTTTTCCAGCCCAGTAGAAGTGAATCTTCAAAGTATGTTCTGTAACAGTAGCATTAAATGTCCTCACAATTGGCTTGCCAGTACCACCAGCTTCTCTTTGGATATCAAAGTCTTTCAGCACCAATTTCCCCTTAAATTTAAGCACATAATCATATATTTTCATCTACATCAATGCAAACTCAGTGGCAATCAATTATTTAGCATCAAGTGTAAATCATGTTAACAACAGTTTACCTGGATGTAGACATCAAACACCCTCTTCCAAGGCTGTTAAATGACCTATCATTGATGAAAATAATCTCTGCAAAGTGAAGCTTAACAGTGTAATTTCCATTTATTAGACAGCGGCCATAGTATGTGAGAGCAAGGGCAGAACACGAGCTGTTGTGTACAGTTTTGAATTGAGTGCAGAGACATTAAGAAGTCTAGAAGTATTGGCCCACAGTATAGGGATCAGAGTCAATGTCATTGTCCAAAAAGTTCCCTGTGCCTACTAAGAGCCCAATCCTGACCAGTGTAATATAACATTGAAGCACCTTTCCTTTCTCTGTCAGCTTCATAATTTGATCATTAATATTTGCTTCATTACCACCACAATTAATGTGCAGGGAGTAATGATCTGTTGAAAAAACAATGCCAAACAGGATTCAAAAGAATGAATACATAATGCCAAATCTTGCCAAAGAATAGACAACTGCATAGGAGGGTAAAATTCACAAAGAACCTACCATAATTTGTATCTAAATTTTTAAGCTTTGATTTCATTTACATGAATTTATTTAACAAGATGACATGAGAATCATGCACTGGTTCTGATAAAAATGACTACATAATTATCTTCCAGATTTAAGTTTCTTAGAATCAGTCAACTTGTTTTATTCCAAGTAATCGGAATAGGAGGGAATTAATCTTAAAATCTTGTGAAAAAAACACAGATTATTCTGTTTCTTTTGGTATGGACCTTCATCCTCTATATGTTGATTTAATTGAATTTCTGTACAACTCTGAGATTATGAGCATAAGCAAAGAAGAACTAGGCAATGAACTTCAGCAAGCAAAATCATGTTATATGACTATATCTAGTCTTTCTTTTGTTAATGTAATGTTGAGTTGATAATTTCTTATTAATTTACTTCACTCAATTTCTGGTAACCAGAATATGAATAACTATTTAAAGCAGCCCTATCAGATTAAAGTAATTTAAAATTTGTAGTGCAGTCACACACTTACATTTGCTAACTGAAGCAGGGCATGGAAAGTTCCTTTTTAGGCACGGATGAACCTTACTTCTGCAACAAAGAGTAAAATTTTAAGGTTATGTACTAAGGGTACTACCAAAACCTTATTTACAGAAGATTAACAGAAAGCAAAAGGTAAGAGAAAACTCCATATTCCAAGCACAACAACCTTACTGTGTATCCGCAGATGAAGAGTATCCCTCCACAACATTTCTGGAAAAAATAACAAAAATTTGTTTATAATAATAATTGATGATACCTAACACTTATGCAGCACAACTAGAACTCAAAGCTTAAACAAAACTTACACGCTCCCCTCGTTGACATTCAGTTGGACTTGAGCTATCCCAGGTGAATGAAGTTATTGTAAGAGACATCACTGTGCACCAAAATATATATCTCATGTTGTTTGCAAGAGTCAATATTTAATTTCAGTTATATCATATGTTAACTATATGAAGACATCAAACCAGTAAAGTTCATAGAGAATATAAACCATCCAACTTAATTTTTTTCATCATGTTTTAAATGCTCTAATTGCATTTATTGCATATTTGTTTTATGGCAGAACCAATGGCATCATTTGATCATCTACCTGACCCAATAGAACTTTGATTGTTGTTGTTCTATTCTAAATGCTCTATAACATATCAAGCATAAGCAGAAAATGTTTCTTGATGCCTTATTCACTGCGGCAACTGAAGCAAATACTAAGATGGAAAGGTTGAAATTGAAAATAACTACTTAAGGGATTTTAACATACATATTTTTGTTATTTCCAAGGACCCCAGACAGGTATAGTCCCTGATAGCTTGTTCCCAGTAAGATACCTGCATTATTTAACAGAAATCTTGGTTCATCAGAAATGAAAAATGAGATGTTCCAACAACACATTTTGTTCAATGCATCCACTTACATGTAGTCCACTTTGTCAAGTTGGGTAAAAGATTCAGGTATCTTTCCACTCAAGCTATTGAAACTCAAATCTCTACAGCAATGAAGATAAATAAATAAATAAATAAATAAACTTGTTTTATACAAGGAAAGGGTTAGTTGAAAAAAAAAGGCATTATATCTTCAACTTTTAGATGGATAGAAGAAAAGCATGTTCTACATTTCCAAGTGCATAGTGTTTATAGTTGTCTTTGTAATCTTCATTCAGCATTCGTAAATTTCTGTTAAGTGATATGCTACTCACAAATGAGCAAGGTCTATTTCAGATTCAGATGAAATTTTACAATGTAAGTTACTATGAAAATAGTACCAATATTATAAGTAAAGATGGCCAAGACAACATTGAATTGATGCTGGGATCATGTTATTAATGAGATATTCTCAAGTGGAAACATGATCCTAAAAGGTAATTTATCAAGATGTTAAAACTCTGAAAGTCACTTGTAGAATTACTTACAAGATTTTCAGTTTTTCCATTCTCCCAATATAGCCGGGGATCTCTCCTTTAATCATGCATTTTCTCAATATCCTGCATTATGATGTCCAAATAAATATAGGTCATTATACAAAGAATTTAAGAAAAAAGAGCATGCATTTAAGTCATTGAACTCACAGTGTTTTCATGGATTTCATATTATTTAGTGGTGGGAAAGCAGAGCTTCTGTTACCTTTTAGGTCAGTTATCCTCCTAAGTATCAAAGAACAAACAAAATCACTTGACATATTCATCTTCTATAATAAAAAAAAAAATAAACAAAATAAAGTATTAAAAGCATACAAATCACTTAATCTTGTCAAGGCAGAAAGGCTTGAAGGAATGGGCCCCTCAAAAGAGCAACCATGCATGTGCCTGTAACCCAAAAAGTAAAAAGGAAAAAAAAAGATATAAAAAGCACAGTATATACAACAAATACATCAAGAAAGAACTAGGTAGGAACTAGGAAGCTTACAGCTTTTCAATCAATACCCATTTACTAATGAAATCAGGTATCTTCCCATTGAAATTATTGTCACCTATCCTCCTAAAATGTGTTTCCAAAAGGGTAGTCAGTACACAAAGAAATGTCAACTTTTAAATGAAACACCAATTAAAGAACATAAGTAATAAACTGAGTTAGGAAATGTAAAATTTGTAGCTCATTATAGGAATTAATTTAGAACCCTGCAATGACTTGCATTCACCAGCTCACTACACAATATTAAAAAGGATCCAAGTGGTTAATCCATCTATTCCTATCAGATGGTAACCATGTGCTACAAGATATCAAAATTTGTTGATTCAATAATTTACTTATTTGTGGTATAGATAATTAAATGATAAGCAAGAAAAAACTTACAAATCAGTCAACTTGGTCAACTTGGAAAATGAGGATGGCAATGCTCCTGTGAATGCATTTGATGACAGAATGCTAAAAAACATGATTTATTCATATTAACACTACAGAATAATATGTTATTGTTAGGGAGGAAATAGAAGCAGATACTGTGATTCCAAGAAGCAGACAAAGAAGGTCAAAAGAATTACAGTTTTTCTAAATTGATCAACTTTCCAATCTCTGGTGGAATGATGCCTGAAAGTAGATTTCCTTCAATACTCCTGTAACATTCATACAAATATGTTATTTAAACAAAGCAGCAGTAGATAATCCAGATATATTTTTTTGATTTTTTTCCCACTTTTTTTTATTTTCATTATACTGATTGACTGAGTCTCAATCAATAGTGTGATCATAAGCACAATTTATATGAAAATAAGAAATTATTTCAACATACAGGTTTCTGAGGGTTGTAATATTGGTGAGAACTTTGGGGAATGGCCCTGATAATTTGTTTCCCATAAAAGAGCTGCATGTTCAATAAAGAAACATCTTTAGTGTCATTGTCAAGTTGTTTACTTTAAAAGAAGAAAAACCAAAGAGTGCATAGCAGAAAGTAAGTTCTTACATCTCAACCAAACGCATGGTAGCCCATTGTTGTGGTATAGAACCAGTGATGATGTTACGACTAAGGTCCCTGTTTGTAAAGTTATATTTCAACATTTCATATGAATATATAGATATGGCATGGGAACATCATGCAGAGCAAGGAATAATAGTTTCTAAGCTGAGGTGTTTGGTTATCTTACAATAGTTTGAGATGATGGAGCTTGGAAAACTCTGGTGAGAGAGTACCAGACAGATTCTGAGCCTTCAAGGATCTGTTGATTCAGAATATGAAATTAAAACAGAAAATTAGAATTCATATGGTGGTTAACATGATTATTGCAAGATATCCAACCAACAAATAAATGCAGTTATGAATCCCAAATTTTATATCCATTGTGTACAAAATTTAGGAATGTAATTTTTGCAAGGACATAACTTTTTATAAATAATAATGAGAGTTTATTGCCTTTGTTAATTATTAATTTATTTTCTAATTTAGTGTATTTATAAATAATATGCTCATTAAAATTAGCTAACTAAATAAATCATTACAAACAAATTTAACTAAAAAAGTTAATCAGAGAAGAATTTCTAGTTATTCAATTACTTCTTTTTTTGTTGAAATCAAAATGTTTTTGGTTCATGTAAGAACAAATTGTGTTTGTGTTTGTGTTTAGTAAATTGTTAACCATTATTTCCTATTTGAAAAAGAACTAATCACTTTTTATTAATAAAAAAACCACAGTTTGATGTGACAAAAGTAAAAAAGAAAACTAATAGTTTCAGTTTGAAGCAAAAAAAACAAAATGTATTGCCGATCAGATGAAAATTAAAAAATAACAAAGAATGGTGACGAGAAAAAAAAAACTTTATTTCACCATTAAAAAATAAAATGAAATAGACAGCGCATCTTTTTTCTAAGTCAAAGATTTACAATGGGTCGGGTGGCTTGATAAGACCATAGTGCAAAATTTCAAACCTCTTATTATATTTAAATTGAGTTTCATATTTGATTCTCATTTAGACCAATGTGGCACTTTGACAAGCCACATGTGTATGATTAAGATTCAAATACAGTAAACTTTTTAGTGGGGTAGTAGGGGGTTAAGCATTAGTCACTGGAAAGTGGAAATATTCTACTTGGTGAAAAAAATGAAGTAGAAAAAAAATTGCTCTTTTTTTATTAAAAAAATTGTCTTTATTTGCACGTGAAGGTTTGATGGTAACTTCAAGTGTCTTGCACTGTGCAGTAAAAAAAAGGTTGGACCCAATTTAATTAATGGAAGGTTGAAGAAAATCTTCTTCATCTTCTCAACTCAACTGCACATGATTCCATGTGATTTTGTGCCATACACATCTCAGAAATGAGATTGGACCAAAAAAACAAACTTGGTGGGAGAGAGAAAGAAGAGAGCAGTACATGCTTACAACATGGCAAGAAGAGTTTTGATTGAAGGAGCAATCACATATCACAGAGCTCTCAAAGCCTTTCCTACTATCAGACACATTCCAATTTCCTTTTCCACTGCAAGGGTCTACTCCAAAGTTCCAATCTTTCTTCCCAAGTTTGTTCCCTATCTCTTTCAATGCCTTCACTGCAATCACAAATTAAAAGGAAAAACATCAAAGAGCAAAACAGTTGCATATAGAAGCTATGAAGAAAAGTTCCAATAAATTGGGAAAGTAGAGTAAGGATATGATGCTAAACTAATCTTGTGAACTGATATGAGATTCCCAATAACAAATCTGATCTAAGCACCCAAAAAAAACTTGCTTTTTTTTTTTTCTAAATCTGGGCTTAACCAAACACCAGAAAGAAAAAAACATGTGAACTGCAAAAAGTGGATGAATGTGTTTTATTAATATTTACCCTCTTCAGTGTTGAGCTTGGGTGTGGCTGCAGAAGCTAAGTGTGAGAGGAAAATCAATGAAATGGAACCAAGGAGAAGTAAAAATAGTATCTTGGAGTGACCCAAATTGGGTTCCATGAAATTTTCACTTTTTGGAGTGTGGAACTGTGGTTGTTGAAGCAGAACAGAAGGAGGTGGGTTTTAGAGGCTATTCATGAGATTCAATCATTCAGTTGAAGATAGACAGTGGGATTGATTGCATAAATGGAGATGTTGCTAGGTACTGTACTCTTGGTTGAGAGCATGGGACAAAAAAAAATATAGGACAAAACAAAGCCAATGTGAGTCTTGGATTGCAAAATGCAAATTTGCAACTTGCAAAAGGAGGATTGGAATCCTAGCTAGCGCGTGGGAACTGTGGGCTTTAGTTGTGGATGAAATAAATAACCCAATGCTTTCATTAATATTATCATGTTATAACTTATGAGTGAGAGTATTTGTAAAATTGACTACAATTCTTATGCCTGGTTTAAGGTGTGATGGATTGAATTGAACCTCCACACAGCTATCATCTTATTTGACCACTATACCAGCAAACCTTGTTTGAGAGAATGGAGTAGCATATCTCTAGAAGGTACTGTCAAGCTCAAGTAAATAAGGGAAGGGAGCAGTGACGGAGGATTGTAGTAGGGGGGAGGAATTTTTTTTTAATTATTATATATATAATTTATTTTTGGACCCAAAAAAAATTAATCTCATTAAAACTTGAAATTTTTAATATTAAAACTTTTTATTGGATTAAATATTTTTTAAAATTTTTAAGAGAAGATTGTAGTTTTTTATTTATTAAATACTTTTTTAGTCATATATATTTTTTTTTAGATTCTGTTTAATATTATTAAAAAAGTATGATTAATTTTATTTTAAAATAAGTATTTGAATTATTGGAAGATATAATTTATATAGAAGATTTATAAAAAATTTATCTTTTATGGTAAGGGAATAAGTTTTATTCTAATACAAATAATTAATAGAGATAAATTCATAATAGTTTTTTCTGCAAACTTGCAATTTTAATTTCTCTTAGAATATTGGATTACTTACCTTATGTAAATGATTTTGATTATTTGACTTTAAATTTGCCCCCTAAAAATTAATCAAGTTCCGCCACTAGAAGGGAGCAAGATAGCGGTAATACAAATAAAATATCATATTTATAGATACAACAATTTTATTATAAGGAAAATAAAATTTCAAACCCCGTTCAAAATGTGTGAGGATTCTTTGGAGCCTGTCTCAACAATAAACATTAGCTACAAAATAGCTAGGGATCAATTACATATTTTATTTGCCTAGTGATTTCATAGCTAAAATTACTGCACATGCTTTCAAGGATCCAGGTCCATTTAAAATTAAAAAAGAGAGAAATGATGTGAAAGGTGTGATAAGAAAAGAAGAGTGAAATAGGGAAAATAATGAAATATGAAAGATAAGAATAAAAAAATTAGTTATTTATATAGCAGAGATACCTAACTTTGGAATGATTTGTTGTATTATTATATTAATGGTTTTTCTAACTCATGCAATATTGCACATGTTAATAAATCAAAAGTGAAAAATTTTTATTGGAAATTACAACTATTATAACATTTAATACATTGGTAATATGAAATGTTACATTTTCCAATAAAATATTTCCACTTTTGATTTATTATCCTGTGCAACATTGCTCAGGTTAAAAAAACTGTTATATTAATACTCATTTATTCTTATTAATGAAATAGTTGTATAGCATTCACACAAGCCATATCGGTCATCTTAATAATAACTTAGTGTATATTATTTTATGAATTACAAGTACTTAGTGTATATTTGTTTACACATTATTAACTTACGTTCGTGAATTCTAACATCAAATTACGTGTTCTAAGATTGAAATTCAGAAGTAAGAATTTGGTGGATCCAAATTCAATATATATTGGTTCGAGTGGAAGGGGCTTGAGTCTCTTAAACATGTTGTCCTGAGTTGGATCCTTCAATGTGTATAGAAAAAATACTGTTAGGAGGAGCCACGCTTTGTGCTTGACAGTATCCTAAGAGATAAGTGTCTCACCTACCTACCCAGCACCATCCAATATTGTTGTCACGCTGCTTAATTATAACCCTCTATTGTTCATCAAAACTCTCCACTACTACAAAACACCCTTCACCATCAACCCAACACTTACGATCGCGAGTCGCCGCCACCATGAAGCTCCCTCCACCACCATTGCCACCCATCCTTTATCACCACCGTTATCATCCAACACCATCATTGTCGCTTGACATCCTCCACTCTTATCACCACATCCCAACACCTTCAATCACTTCCACACCACTATTAAACGCATGTACCACCGGTACTACCCAACACCCTCGATTGTCATCACCACCATTAACAACCTTCATCATTATCACCATTGTTTGACACCTCACCACACCACTTAACATTTATTGTTCAATTTTTTAATACCCAATTAAATATTAAATATAATAAATATATATATAATATATAATCCTATTTTATTTTATAGTTACCTAAAACATCATAAAACACATTATTTATTCTATTACATTAACTTTTGTTTCATTCTATTTTATTTGTTTATCTACCAAACACCTAAGAACTAAATTATACATTCAAACATCTTAATGGACCAAAGCAACATAACTTGTTTTCAAAAACCAAATTATTATACATATTAACTTTATTCCAAGATGAGGGGGTTGGCTTAGTTTCTCACTCAAGCCGGCTCCGTTCCAATTTCAAATATACCTTAATCTTTATATTAAGAAGAAACTTTTACTTAAACACGATCTCTCTTTCATATTATTTATAAGCATTTATATTATTATTTAATGAGTATAGAAATTTTTTTGAAGATAAATATAATTAACTTTATTACGATTGTCACAGCTTTACAATACCAGACAATTAATAATTTAAATACATATCATAAATTATGCATAACTAATAAGAAGTACTCGTAGTAGAGATATCGATGTACATCCAGATGCATGCACGCGCCATGAAAATGATTTGAGCTAACTAGTTAGCTCTTGATCTTGAGAATTGAGATCTGTATATATAAATTAAGAAATGTTTTCCTGAAATTTTATATCTTTTTTTTTTATTTTGGGTAAGAAAGTTCAAGTTATTTTATGGTTAGATTTTTCTTTAATTTATCATATAATAGTATATTAACCCGCAAAATACACGGATTAATGTATATTATAATTTAAAATAAAATAATTTTTAATTTTAAATTTAAATAATATAATATATTTTACTATTAAAATTTAATTTACATTATTTTTTATAATAAGATATAATAAAAATAAAATCATAGAGATAAAAATAAAGAATTATATATTAAAAATAGATTGAAATATAAAATAATTGGATAAGATTTTGAATCTTAATAAATTTTAAAATTTAGGATTAACATTTATTAGCATTTAAAAATTTAAATAGGAAGGGAGAGAAATTATGATTAATAATTGAGAAGGAGAATCTCACTCTTATAAGTGTGAGTGAAATTTACCATCTAATGAGAAAAAAGATAGTGTCAATAATCATTGATAAAAATAATAGAGTGGGTGAGTGTTTTACTCTACAAAATAAGATCTCAAAATTATAATATAAATAGTTGATTTCAATCTGTCAATTGTAATTAATTATTGGCGCAACGACCTTGCCTTGTTGAATTTGACATTTCATGGACCAAGGCCTCCCAAACTTTTTATTTTATATTTTACAAGTTTCTTTTCAAATCAAATTGAAATCACATATACAATTTATTTTCACATATTAAAAGTTTGTTGCTTTTATGCAAAATGGTCATTATGAGAGGATAATTTGTGTTTTGAATATTTTTCATGTGCTTATAACAAAATAATCAGAATTCAATTATGTTATTTATAAAAGTAACATATCGAGAAAACAGAGTATAAGTTAATTAAGGGGAAAAAACTTGTGGCTTTTTCTTCTGAAAAGAAAAGAAAATATTTCAAGTGCTCTTACAATATTATATATTTTTATTTGCCTCCAGATATGGATTTATGCCATTATTATTTTAAAATGCCAATATCATTTCATTGGAATAAGTATCTTGTAGTTAATTTTTCATTAAAAATTATCATATAACAAATAATAATATTTTTAATTTGAATTTGATTATACTTAAAATTATTCTATAGTAGATAATAATAGTTTTTAATTTATATTATTGATTATTGATTATTAATAGGTATAGCAATGGGGTTGGGTGAGTAACCCTTCTAGCTCCTATTATACTTTCCTAAATATAGGTCAACATATGGGTTGCCTTGAGTTGGATATTTTGAACCCAACCTAATTCAATTGCTTCATGTTTAGTTGAGTTGATTTTTCCTATTTTTTAGGTATGGACTCGAATTGGAGCAGATGATCAACGACAAAGGGAGATAGGACAAGGCAGGGATTAGCTCAAACAACGTATAACAGGCATCCAAACATGACAAAGGCAGGCCTTCAAAGGTTATCAAAGAGCTTTTGACAAAACCTAAAAGTGTAACGTCCTAATTTCTCAAATCAAGAATAATGTCCATTGGAAACACTATTCCGAATTTCTGAAATTATTTTGCGCATTTCGTGTAATAACATACATATCTCATAAACGCTTAAGCAATCCAACGTTTGCTTACGCTTTCACATAAGTCATACATCATAGTTTTCAAGGTTACTTTCCTAACTAAAGCCTAGGGGACGAACCTACACTGGAAGTGTTATGGTCCATAAGACTCATACCAGAAATCCGGCAGAGTTTCCCCTAAAAACTAGATGTTTCCCAATTTTCTAACTTAACCTGAAATCCAGAAAAATACCAGTATAGTTTATAATAACACAAGATAATCTCAATCTACAATAAGGCCTCCATGGCCAAACTAAAGTTTCATCATTAATACATCCCTAATCTAGCAACTACAATAAACTTCCAATAAAAGTCTCCACATTCTACTTCGAATGAGTCCTCAGCTTCTTCGCCAAGAACCAGAACGACAACCTGCACAACTGAAAGATAATTCCCACAGCGTGGGATGAGACTACGTCCCAGTGAGTGAGGTAATAGTGTGTGCGGTGTGAGGGAAACAAACGGATGAAATGCAACACCCAACACAATTCATTAAACATACTTGAATATTCTAATCATCTCATTCATGTCTTAAATCATTGGAAACTAGCAGATACTTACATAATGATCATCCAAGCCATTCACTAAGCAAAAAGACTTATATGCACAAAAACTGAACATGAATGCACATGAACGGCATAACCCGGTCGTCGGGTTCTGATCACTTAAATCTCGAATAACTGTGTAGTTAGACTTGAGCTCAGACTACAAGGAACGTCTTCCTTGGGCACTAATCACCACCACTGGGCACTAATCACCCCTTAAATATCTGGGCACTAATCACCCCTTAAATCTCTGGGCACTAATCACCCAAGTCTTAAATCAATTTCTGAAAACAATCTTTTCACTTTAGATTAACTTGGGCCGAAGCCAAAATTGGGCCGAAGCCATTTTATCTGGGCCGAAGCCAAAAACCATTTTCTTAGACTTAACTGGGCCATAGGCAAAAAACATGCAATGGATCCAACCTTACAAACAATACATGTCTCATAGCATACATATAACTAACACATGTACATAGAACAAATATCATATAATAAATCTAAGTTTCTCAGAATAATCATTCAATCTCAACCATATGAATCTCAAAATACTCTTTTCAATTAGTAACCTAGAGAACATATTCTATAATAACCCTAATCTGTACATCTTTATACATCCTAATCACCGTGAAACATGAATACTTTCTAAGAAAATCACCAATCAATAGTCATTCCCACAAAATCCCCAATCTCCACACCCTAGGGTTCTATCCCAAAACAAGCAATCCAAGGCAATACACACATAAATCCCATTTTTAACTTCAAATAATCACATAATCAAGGTTTCATCATCAATCATACAAGAAAATCCTCAAAATCCCAATTTCCTAACCTAGGGTTTAGGCAACAAAGCCATACATGCAATCAATCCACTAATCCATCCTAGATTTGCATAAGACCAACTCTAATCAACAATAATAGGAAGGGGGAGAAGAATGGGAGCATACAATGAGATTACAATCAAGATACAAGTGGGAGAGAACCCCACTCACCTTCATGGAGAAAGAAGGGGAAAAGATGAAGATGGTAGAGGAGGGGAGATGCTTCCAAGCTTCAAAATGGTGGTGGCAACCTCAAATTTTGCTTCCCTTCTTCCTCCTTGAGCTTCCTCTCTCTAAACTCTCTCAAGAACCCTAAGAAGTTGGAGGAAAATGGGGAAAAACGCGGCTCCCCTGTTTTTAAAAAAAATTCTGGACCGCGCACACTTGAGCGTGGGTCAAACGCGCCGCTCCAACGCTCACTCTCTGCCACAGGCACGCTTAAGCGTGCTACATGTGCGTTTGAGCGTGCAACCCTTTTTTTTAGTTCTCCTCCTAATTCCCTTCCAATTTGGTCTCTCACATCTAATTCCCTTTCTCCCTTGTCCTATTTCTCAGGTTACCAACCCACTCTTAGCCCCATTCTAGGTTCATCTTAGGTCTAATTCTTGGGATGTTACAAAAAGAGTCTTAATCAAACCCATAAATATAAAAATATTGAAAATTGAAGGTGTGAGGGAATCCATAAATGATAAAAATGAGATTGAAAAGGAAGGCGAAAAAGAGAAAGATTGAGTGAAGTAGATGGAAATCGAAGAAGAGTCACGGATAATGATAACATAGAGACAAACTTTGATGATCAACGACACAGAGGACGGTGAAATGACGAGCAAACAAAGAGGCAACAACAACAACACTACAAAGAGGTAGCAGTGAAGGCACTATAAAGAGGCACTATGATTTTGTCTTAGCATGCTTTGAGAATTTGTTTTGAGTAGTAAGCAATGGTTTATTGCTTTAATGTTTTATTGTTTTATTACTTACTTTTTAGTGTTTTTAATATTATATATGTTAGGTTGAGTTGGGTCGATTCCTTTAGGTTTGACACAATAGAACCTATTACTCGAATATATTAGATCAGGTTTAGCCTTTAAGGATTGAACTTACCTGATAAATCGACCCAACCCAGTAATTTTGCTCGGGTTAGTTTGGGTCAATCGGGTTGGCCCGACCTGTGTGCAGCTCTACCTAAACATGTCTCCAAACCCACTCTCATACTCAATGTGAATGAAAATAGATACCTAATCTCAACCCCGGCCCCATTGATGTTGGAGAAACTCAAATTGAATATGCCCTACCTTATTTCATTTTTTTTCTTTATTCAATCCACACACATAATGATATAGTAAATAAAGGATATTTCATATAAATTATAATTTAAATAATATATCAAAATAGACATTAAAAATCTTAAAAATAATAAACTTAAGAACTAAATTTATTATTAATAAAAAATTTAAATGTTTAATTTTATTATTCAATTATTATTGTAATTTAATAATTTAGGTAAGAGTCTATTCATGGTGAGGATTTATATTCATAAACTCATATTTACCTCGCTATTTATGTATAGAAAACCCAACCCCAATCTTAACCTTGCTTTAATTAGGTTTCCCACACCAATTATTGTTGGAGTAAGATGAGCAGGTACCTATCAGATTTTTAACTGTCTATTGATTAAGAAAATACAAAAAATTAAAATGTTTAAAAGTGAAAGAATTTATTGTATTTATATTATAAATATTTAATATTTACTTTTTAAATAATTGGTACTATTCAATATGGTGTGAAGAAGGAGAGGATATGGAAAGACTAGCCCACAACCTCCCTAATTTGATGTTTTTCTTAACCTATCATTTTTCAATAGGACTAATCTACAATGGACCAAAAAATAAATCGGTCCATGTGAACTAAGTGAGAAGTTACCAATTGTTGCAGGTGAGGGGGAATATTAGTTTTTTTTACAGGGTAGTCACAAATGTTTCACGAATTTCATTTGGGACTCATTGTTCTCACACATCTTTCATCGAACACTTTTTGTGCCTCTTCAGAATACCTAGATTTAGCATACATGTTCACCAATTTGGGCGATAGCTATAAGCAGCGACAGTAAGAGGGGAAAAGGGGACGACTAACATAAGGTGGAGACTGTGGACGACACAACGCGCGAAGGTGAGTTGCGGTCATGGGCCATCAAAAGGTACAGTGCGGCTTGTGTAAAGGGGGTGATGAGTTCGAAATCCATGGTGAGCAGGAAGGGAAAGGCGGCCGTGACACACAGTGGTTAGTGCGCGGTGGACAGTGGTTATGGTCGAGGATGGCAGAACGTGAACGACATCGTCCCTCTGTCGCACACCGCCCCATGGTTGCATAATATCTTCATGTCGTGGTGCCTCCCTGAAACTCCGTTCCCCACCGCGTCACTCACGCGCATCAGCCATGATTCCCTAGAATCACAACTACCATCCTCCTTTGCCATTCTTGTCCCTGCCACCAGGTCCCTGAGCGTGTTGCAATCGCGATTCGTTGTCCCACCACGCCTCAACATCATTTACAATATGTGACAGAGGAGATCTCGTTCTAGAAGAAATTGTGTACGTTGCAATATGGTTTTCCATTTCTTTGGGGTTGTCTTGTGCAAAAACTAATTGTAACATTGAGTCACTAGGAACCGAATAAAATATAACCCTTAATCAATTAAGTAGTTCATCTAACGGCTGAATTTCCATCCGAGAACAAATTTCCCCCATGGTTCACATGAACCATGAATCACATTGGACACACCATTTTCAATAATGATATATTTCACAGTTTGTAGAGGTATATACACTTTGGGAAGAAGAGCTTGGGAAAGAAGAAATAGAAAGTGAGATATGATAAATGATATGATGAAGAAAGAAAAGAGAGTGAAAAAAAGATGTAAGAAAAATTATGTGCGATGATATAAGAATTCAATTTAACTTTTTTTTTGTGTGAAGTAAGAGTATTTCCTATCCGGTAACTAGAGACTAATTCATTTTGATACGTGGAGATCACCTAAATGGGTTTTGTATCCCAATAAACTTTTTTTCCATACACACTGAATTTAATTTAACTTAACATGGACTCTTTTCCATTTTCAAAATAAAGTACTGCGGTGATTTTGATTTTGTTGCCTTATGCATCCTATATATCTTTTCTAAACATTATTTACACTTTTTTTAATTATTTGAAAAGTATGTGGTGTGTGTATTTTTTTTATTTAACTACCTAAAAAACTGTTGTGTATAACAAAAATGACTTAATTAATCGATATACACTAAGTTTAAAGAAGTTTTACACATACATTTAATGATTTACCGCCACATCATTTAATGAATATGACACCTCATATGTTATTAAATTCACTAAAGGATGTGGCAGTACACCATTAAATGTCTGTATAAAACTTCTTTACACTGACCGTGTATATATATTAAACTCCAAAAGAAAATTATATGTGTGAATTCCATAACCGGAGTTGAGGATTGGCCCCGACTATACTTTTATAAGCTTGAACTAAGATAAGATTGTGAGCTTCTAGATGCATATATATATTTATTAGTTTGTTAAGCGTTACATTTGGTTGGCTTCACATTCAAAATTGCTTATTGAAGCCAGTTCCGACTATAACACAAGACCCTACCAAATAGAAAAACTAAAAAAGAAAAAAAAAATCCTGATATACTTGATTAATATATTTGGTAATAACTTTTACACCAAATAATTATAGAAAGTATTTTGAAAAAAAAAAAAAATTGTGTGCACTTGGTACATATGCATGTTTGATTTTGGTTTTAATTAACTTGAAGAAATTACATTTTTTTTTCCAAATTCTAGATTTGAATCCTCTTTTGCATTAGGCTCTTCAGCAATTTTAGGTGCGGAGTAGCTAGGAATCAGTTACGGAATCACAAGCTATAAAAATCCGTAGTTATTTCCTATCTATTTCGTAGCTAATACTCTAGAGAGGCAGTAACCGAATACTTACAAATAGCGTAACTTGCAATCAAAGGTTTTTTCTACGACGAACTAAAATAAAAGGTTTATAATAGATCACACATAAAATGATAAAAATTGTAACAAATTTTTTTGGAGAGGCCTATTTAGGTGGTCTATATTGAACCACCTATTTAGTGGTCCATTGTAGAGATCTTGACCAGTTACCATGATATAAAGACTACTGTTAAAAAAAGGATTCTCTGTAAAATCACCAAAGCTATATAAACATGCTATTTGTAAGTTTTGAATTATATGGAAGATACTGGTGTAGAACCGTGGAATGCACGGTAGAATTAGAGAGTAAAAATTATATAATTTAAAATAATATTAACGGTTTTTTCATGAAAAGTTTTTATGTATAATTTACTTTCATTCTATTATATGTTTTTTAATAATTTTTTTGTAAAACTTTCATTCCCGTAATATTTGGTTTTACCCCTATAAATTAATTATCATTAAGTCTTTTCATGTATTTTTAACATGTAATTTAAATAATTGCCCCTAATTTTTATTTATTATCATTACAATTAAAATAACAATAAGAAAGAATCTTATAATTCTACTATCAATAGTTTTCTTGTAATAATTTCATTCTTGAGTAATTTCCTTATACCCATGAACTATACATTAATGATAATAAATAAAAAATTTCCCCTAATTTTTAATTATTATCATTACAAATAAAAAATAATTAAAAACTAATCTACTTTAAAATTTAAAAGGTCATTGAAAAATTTAATCTAAACAAAAAATATCCTTCGGTTAATAAAAATAAATGAATGAAGAATCATGCATGAAAAAACCAAGAAATAAAATCAGAATAAGAATATAGCAACATGTAAAATACTTGCATCCAATCTTATGCCCACTCCCACACCACTAAGCTACAACCTTTCTGCAAGTAGCGCTCCACAACCACCTCTTCTTACCTCAAACATCTTTATGTAAGAGAGAAATTTTAGACTGAATCCACCAGCCGCAACCACCACCGCCTTCAATCTTACGGCCACACACCCAGCTACGGTGCCAGCACGACACCAACACTCTGCAGAGAATAGTGGACATCTCCATAGCCTAATGACTCTGACTTTAATTCTCCATATCTTATGCTCAGACCTTCATTCACATTACTGATTAAATCATAACGGGAAGCCATACTAAACAGGATACTTATCACTCAAAAAGCAGAAGCAAATAGTATAAGATAATCATTGTGTAATATTGGTATGAGATGAACTGTTCACAAATAAAGGTGGTGATATAAATAGATGGGAACAAATTATAGCATAACAAAAAAAAACAAATATTATAATTTTTTTAAATGATATGAAGAGACGGCTATATTAAAAACGTAAAACAAACTAATGACACATTGTAAATGATGAAAACAATAATGACTCAGCAGCCACAAAAGTAGAACACGTTAATCTATATTTGATGTATTAATGAAAAGTAGTAACTGATGCCTTGAAAATATTAGAGCATAAATGAATTTAGTTGGATGATAAAACCTTTGACAAAATTCACCATGATAACTTACTCACATCGAAACTCATGAAATTGGTTTTTGTACATACGAAGAACAAACCATATCAGATTAACTTTAATTAATTTTAATTTAGTATATGAATAAAATCTATAAAAAATTAGCCTCTAAATTGGTGCTCGTCATATTTACAACTAAAAAAACTTTAAAAAATAACAGCATTTTTTTTGTGTTTACAAAGATCATTTTTTTGTGTTAACGAAGATCATTTACATTACAGGCAAAGATTAATTAATTTTTACATCAATAGCAAGAAAAACTGAAATGCTTACTTTTGCATTACTATTGCTGATTAAAGAGCCTGTGGAATTAGGCTCTGTTGCACTAAGATATAATGGATAAAAAACTATGGCTAAGAAATAACTACTGCTAAGAAATCTGGCACCAATTGAGGCATATATTGTTTTATCATATTATTGTTTACGAAGACCATAACCGTTATATAAAAAACTTTTGTAGTCCGTAATCAAATACATATTTACGCATTGCATAATTCTATTAAAATCAAACCATGATTAAATTAATTTAGAATTGGGAACTGTGAAAACCAAGTGAAGACAGATAGAAAAATGTCAAAATACTTAAACCAGCAACCCTACTTTAACCAAAAATACATTGATCATGATAATAAAAACCATAAACATACTTAAACCAGATGAACAAACAAAGTTCATAAGCATCCAAGCCTCCCACGTAGTTCATACATTTAATGATATACACTCAGTTTAAAGAAGTTTTACACATACATTTAATGATTTACCGTCACATCATTTAATGAATATGACACCTTATGTGTTATTAAATTCACTAAAGGATGTGGCAGTACACCATTAAATGTCTGTATAAAACTTCTTTACACTGACCGTGTATATATATTAAACTCCAAAAGAAAATTATATGTGTGAATTCCATAACCGGAGTTGAGGATTGGCCCCGACTATACTTTTATAAGCTTGAACTAAGATAAGATTGTGAGCTTCTAGATGCATATATATATTTATTAGTTTGTTAAGCGTTACATTTGGTTGGCTTCATATTCAAAATTGCTTATTGAAGCCAGTTCCGATTATAACACAAGACCCTACCAAATAGAAAAACTAAAAAAGAAAAAAAAAATCCTGATATACTTGATTAATATATTTGGTAATAACTTTTACACCAAATAATTATAGAAAGTATTTTGAAAAAAAAAAAAAATAATTTGTGTGCACTTGGTACATATGCATGTTTGATTTTGGTTTTAATTAACTTGAAGAAATTACATTTTTTTTTTCCAAAATCTAGATTTGAATCCTCTTTTGCATTAGGCTCTTCAGCAATTTTAGGTGCGGAGTAGCTAGGAATCAGTTACGGAATCACAAGCTATAAAAATCTGTAGTTATTTCCTATCTATTTCGTAGCTAATACTCTAGAGAGGCAGTAACCGAATACTTACAAATAGCGTAACTTGCAATCAAAGGTTTTTTCTACGACGAACTAAAATAAAAGGTTTATAATAGATCACACATAAAATGATAAAAATTGTAACAAATTTTTTTTGGAGAGGCCTATTTAGGTGGTCTATATTGAACCACCTATTTAGTGGTCCATTGTAGAGATCTTGACCAGTTACCATGATATAAAGACTACTGTTAAAAAAAGGATTCTCTGTAAAATCACCAAAGCTATATAAACATGCTATTTGTAAGTTTTGAATTATATGGAAGATATTATCATTTTAGAATGGCAATAGTACAAGGAAAACGATATATCTAGTCAGCCACTAACAAATTTGTCTTAGATTTCGGATTGAAACTAACTCAACCCAATAGTTTGTAGAATAAAAATTATCCAATAATTATATATTATAAAATTATCTAATATATATATATATAGGATTTAATTGATATACATTGTCAGTGTAAATTTATTTTACACAGACATCAAATAATGTGCTGCCACATCCGGCTCGGACCGGCCAGTCGAACCGGTTGGACCGGAAACCGGTGATATAACCGGTCCGAGCCGTGAGTTGGATCGACCATGTTAAAGAACCGGTGCGACCTGGGTCAACTCGGCCGGGTTAAGCCAATAACCGGTGACTCGGCCGGTTCTTTATGAACTGGTTGGGTTGACAACTTTTTTTTTAAAAAAAAATTGACGTCAAAACGACGTCATTTTGCTACATGCCTCCTCGAATTTGGATTTCGGGAAAATGAAAAACTGCTGCTGCATGGATTTGAGTGCAGGACTTGTACATCAAGAGACATGCACTAACCACTACGCCAATGATTCATTTGAAAATGTATGCGCATGTTTTAGTATATGTATATTGATTGCTTTTTCATTTGATTGTTGACAAAACAAAATCTTTATTTCAAAAAGTATAAATATTAAGTAATATAAAATACACATTTGAATTTGTAATATCAAACATTAATACATATTATTTTTAATATTCTTATTTATTATTTAATATTTTTATAAAACTTAATAATATATTTAATTATTAATAAAGCATGAATTAGTGTTATAATTATTTAATTATAAAAATTAGGATTTATACTTTTAATTTTTGTTATTATTATTTTCTCATAAATAATAATTTCTTTTAATATAAAAATATAAATTTTAACATATACCGGTTTAACCGGTTAAACCAGTGACTCACTGGTTGAACCAGTGACCCAATGACCCAGTACACTGACCGAGTCGATCACCGGTCCGAGTTTTATAACACTGTATGACACCTCATGTGTTATTACATTCAATAAATGATGTAGCAACATATCATTAGATGTCTGTGTAAAATATTTTTACACCGACAGTGTATATATATTAAACTCATTCATATATATATATATTATAATTTAACCTTATCTCTTATTTTTTTAAGTAACCTGACTCTAATATTTGAAACACTACCGCGTACTTAAATAGTTGCTATCATCCCTAATTGCTTGCTAGTGATGTCGATCGTCCAGGGTTTGACCAGGGTCTTGTGGAGCAGCTTACACTGTGATTCTTGATATATATACTCGCAGATATAGCTCCCAAAAAGCTACCGGAAGGAGAATGATTATGATTTTGATGTAGAAATGAAAAAGTAAACATTTTTGCATCTAGTAGCTAGAAAAATTAAAGGAGATAATATAACGTGTGGGGACACATCAGACATATGCATGGTGGCTAGATGCGGTGGCTGGGCCATAAAGAAAACGCGCTTAAAGGAATAATATAAAGATATATGCATGGTACTGATATATTACTGAATTGGACCAAAAAAAAAAGAGAATTGCACAAAAAGAATAGAAAAAGCTACTGAATATTATTGAATGCTCAGTAAGGTCTCTCTGCATGAAAGAGTGGTCCTCTCTCATCCTAGCCATTTTTCTAACTCTAATATTATGTTTGGACAAATATTTTAGGGACATATATAAAATTGGATTTGAGTTTAGAAAGATATTAGATTATATAATTTATCTATACTATTTAGATGTTTAAAAAGATATTCATTATATTTTTTACTTTTATCCTTTATTAAGAGATAATAAATAAAAAAATAATGAATAAAATAGAGAAAAAGGTGTATATTAAGAAAAAATATAATAAGTTTAATATAAATAAATATATTTATTATATTTTTTAATTAATTTGTATATTTTTTTTGTAATGATACGGATAAATGGAAACAAAAAGTAATAAAGAATGAAAAAAAATATATATATGTAATGTGTTTTTTTTTTAAAATATAGTTTTATTGAGGGAGTGATATACAAAATTACATATATTTATTAAAAAATTATTTTAAAGCCTCCTCTGCCCCTTAAAAACTTTTCCACGTTCCGGATGTTCGCTACATTTTTTTTTCAAATATAGTTATTTTTAAGTTAATTGAAAGATAATTATACTCGAGTTTGGATAAAATTATTATAAATGGTAAAATTTTTCTAAATATTAACAGAATTATATATTTAAGGCTTGAATTCAAGATTATTAATTAAACTAATATAGCTATGTGCCAACTAATTCACATGTTGAGTGGTGAAGTGCATTTTATTTTATGGTTGATGGACATGATATATATATTTTAATTTCTATTCAGTGTTCATACATACGAGCAATATAGACTCTAGTAAAGTTCTATATATACATAGATACTGCAAGCCTATATAAATGCAAGGGCATGGGATATATAGATAGATACTGCTCTTGCTCTGCCAGCTAGCTTAGCTTCGCAAAATTAATGCATGCAGCATCCTTTTTTGGACTTACCCCACCATCTCTATGCTTCTTTTGACTCTGGTTTTCTCAATTTTATTATATATTACTTTGAGTCCAACCCTTTCTTATCTATTATTTTTGCGGCCGTGTTACGCGTTAATTGGAAATTTATTAATTGTTTTCTTACAAACTACTACTAAAAGTGAATAATTATTGTCTCTGTCAATAGAAGTCGTAATGGTATTTAGCAGTATATATTTTATGTATATTATTGCTTGCTAATTAATATCGGTAGGAGGCCGGTCATGCATCTATATATACACATATATAGATATGTTTAATAATTAATTGATATATAGTCTGTGACATATATTTCAACCCATACACACATATATATAGCATGTGGCAGCTTAATTATAGCGATGCTTAATTAGAAACTACAACACATTTGCAGCGCGTTAGAGGAATTGATTATTTGTAGGTCTGGCTAATAGCTAAATATAAGAAAAATAAATTTATAAACAAAGAAAGCTCTTAAAGTCAATGTTTTGTTAGCATATACAAAAACAAATGAATTCTATGTGTTCTGAGTGCAAGGATTCTCTTTAGCGGCACTATCTTTTTAATAACATTAGCTGTGGATGTGGAATAGTTAGGAAATAGTTAAAATTTTTATCTATGAAGTGAGTTTATAGCTATGTCTTAGTGTCCGTTTGGTTTAAATTTTGGAGTATCCAGAATTAATTCTGCAGAATTGATTTTAAATTACTTTCGTCCAACGTGTTTCGTAAAACGTGTATCATCCATCTCAACCATTCATTTCTAGAATCAATTCTACTCAACTGTAAACCAAAATATATATCATTTTTAGAGGCTGTTGTTACATTGCTACTTGAGATCGGATCTGAATTCGTGCTGAGTTTAACTTTTTATACACCTTAAAATGATATATTATTTTTGTTTATAAAAAGGCAGCCTTATTTTTTATGTGTAGTAATGTTTTTTTTTCCAAATGTTACTTTGTTATTTTTTAAATTTTTTTTATTTTTTTTAAATTTTTCATATTTTTTATTTTTTGTGTGGGTCAATCCACTAATCCATCCCTTTTTTTATACGGAACAACCGGTCAGCGCTACCCATAAATGGGTTGGGCTAAAATTTTAACCCATATATATTTAAGAGGGTGTTGCTTTTATCACCCCTTTTTACTATTTACACTCCTACCCCAAACTACTCTCCCCCACCCCAACGGTAACCGCCGCTGCCGCCGCCTATACCTCTTGCCATCTCCCGCGACCACTCTATACAAATTGTTTTCCTTTTCTAGAAATTATTTCTGAAAATCAAATGATAAAATTGGATTCCAGTAATTAATTTCCAGAAAAAATTGTTCTAAGGTATATGTGTCCTTTACCATGGGCTCATTTAAAAAGTTTCTATGTATGGTCCCAAATTTTAACCTGCTATAAGGTGTTAGAAGACCGATTGGTGTTTTTAAAAATATTATTTTATTATTATTATTTTTACATAGATGTCCATTAGGTATTTTTTGTAACTGTGATATTTTTTGTTCTTCTCTTTCGCTGTAACTCCTTACCGCCATTCCTGTGCTTGCTTTGGTCTAATTGTTGTTGGCATTGTATTCAGTAACATGCATCAAAGAGTCCAAAGAGCATTGGAACTCACTTCAAAACAATTATCTCGGGAAGCACCAGGGATGGCACCCGCGATGGGCGGGGCGGGGATACCTCCCCGCCTCCCCATTTTATTCCCGTCCCCGTCCCCGATCCCCACCTCAGGGTAATTTTCTCCCACATTCTCATTCCTGCATCCCCACGGGACCCCGTAATTGTAAAAATAAATAAAATAATATAACATAAATAATAAAATTAGTAAAAAATAATATAAAATAATTAGAAATTTAATTTTTAAATTTAAAATGAGGATAATATAAAATAGAAATTATATATATTATATTATAGTATATTATATATATCATGTAAATAAAAAAATTTATATATATATATGTGATGGGGCGGGGAGCATGATCCCCGTCTCCATCCCCAAATCTGTCTCGGTGGGATTTTAGTCCCCGTCCTCATCCCCACAGAGGGAAATTCCCCATTCTCGGGGCCTATATAGAGCAGTCCCCGCGAGTATTTTGCAGCCATCCCTAGGAAGCACACGTCAACTAAAAGACGATAATGAAAATCATTCACATATTTCAATTACACAAATTTTCCACGCAGCAATAAACTACCAACTTATCCCGGAAAAATTGTAAAAAAAATTCCTACTTACAAGGCTATAATGATTAAAACATTATTTTTCTTAACCAGTAAGATATATACATGCATAAAGGATGCAATTTATATGGACCAATCAGATAGATACTTGCATTCCATATTGTTAAGTCAGATATATATATACATAACAAATGCAATTTAAAAAGAGTTTAATTATTATGCATTCTCACTATAAAAAAGTTTTATATAGACATCCAGTGATGTGTTGTCACGTCATTTAACGAATATGACACCTCATGTGCTACTAAATTCATTAAATGAATGTGGCAACACATCATTAGATGTCTGTATAAAACGTTTTTACACCAACAATGTATAATTATTAAATTCATTTAAAAATGGTAGAATGAGATAACGCTTTCGGGTTGTTGCTCATCTGAATGTGTTTGTAAGTTGCCATTCCAACCGGAACTATCCATCTACCTCATTTAATTTCAACTGTTGATCAATTAAAGTGGTAATCCAATGGTCTTATAGGGAGACACTGTCCATGGTCTCAAAATTAATGGGACCATGGTAAAAGGCACCCCGGATATTTTTTTTTAAAAAAATTAATTTTTAGCAACAGACTAAATTTATCGCTAAAATCCGTCTTTAAATTAGAGGCGGATTTTAGTCCGTCACTAAAGATTAAAAAACTTTAAATATATATATATTTTTTCAGAAATTTCCAGAAATATATATCCGAAAGCCAATTTTATCATTTGGTTTTCGGAAATTAATTTCCGGAAGTGTTTTTTTTTTCGGAAAACTTGAATAAGGGGTGTTGGGAGGTGGCGGTGGTGGTGACCGTGGGAAGGGGAAGGGGAGGATGGAATTGTGAAAGTGACAAACATTATGGGGGTGCGAATAGCAAAAAGAGGTGTTAAAAGCAATTCCATTTGAAAGGTTACTCGGGATGGCAACGGGGCATGTTCAGGTTTAAAGTATGAAACTATGAAACCCAAACCCATCCCTACGGGTCCCCGTCGGGTTCATGGAAACTCGCGGGGATTTGCCTTCTGTATTTTTCATTTGTTTCTCTATTTTTAATAACTTAAATACTTGTATTTAAATAAGGCATATATATCTAATATATTCTAATTCAAATAATATGTAAATATAGACATTGATAATCCTAAAAAATAAGAAACTTAAGAATTATATTATATTTTAAGGGAAATACATAAGTTTATTTTTATTATTTAACTATTAGTATAATTAAAATTATTTAATTAGTACATCAGGACGGGTTCGAGTTCTTAAACCACCAAACCCGCCCCCGTTAAAATTAAAATGGGGCGAGTTGAGTTTTTACTTAAACCCGGTTAAAACGGGTTTTCTCCGTCAAATTCGGGTCGGGAGCTGGTCCGTACCCACGAGTTCAAATTTAATTGCGATGCCTAAAAGTGACTCCATTATTAGGAGGGAAAACACGATTTTATTAGTGATTTTCTTTTGTTTTCCCGACAATTTATACCCTTATTAACTTTTTTTACCAAGGGTTGGTAAAAACCGCGAGAAATTCACGCATCACAAATGCATTACCTACGTACAGTTTAGGAAAACATAGGTAAATACGGGAGGCATTGTGGGTAAATATAATAATTAAGTAATTATTTGTCATTTGTATCAACTACTACTAATTTTTTGTATTAATCACAATTTAAACCGTGATTAAGTTATTGAAAAATATTCTCCTTTGTACATTAATTTTAATTATAACTGTGATTAATGATCCATTTTTTTTTACATTATTGATGGTTATAGTTATGCAACTATTAGTGGTGCATTATAATGGATATATTCTTTAAGTGGAATTACTTGATAAAAATTTCTCTAAACATCGCAACAATAAATTAAACCAAGTTACATTGCCATTCAATTCCTATTGTTCCCATACAACAATGTAGTTTTAATTGAAGTTTTGTAAAATTAACTCTCTTAAATTTCATGGCCACTTTATCATCACACGGTAATATTTGAGACTCCTTCTTTCTTTATCTTGGATGCAAGCTGTGACATCATAATCAACCTCATTTTCCTTTGATCCCCTCAAGGCCTCAATTGACCTATTTGTCTCTAAAGATTTTCTTTGGTCTCCACGAACCTTTTTGTATTGGAAACTCCTAACATTGCAAAATGTCTAAAGATATATGTGTCATTGCCTCAAACATATCCAAATTCCTTTGAATGTATTTTATGCTCCCTTATGTTGCAAAAGCCTCAGAGAATCTCACCAGGGACTTCATTGCAGCTTTCTAAATTTCTATAGATATTGTATGAATATCTTGTTTTCTATTGTGTTAAACATAAAATGTTTTCTGAAATAAAATGACTATTAGTTTTTCTAAATTTCAAAGATATCCATATCCATATATCCAAAAAACGTTTTTTTTAAACTAAACGTACGACTATTAGTTTTTCCATTTTCAAAAATTAAATGAATTTTTAAAAGCAAGAATTAAACAATACAAGGTTCTCATTGCTAACCTGCTTGATGATGTGTATTTTTAAAAACTAAAACCAAACAATATTATGTGTATTGCCTGATCAATATTTTTGAACAATATGAGCCATGCAATGGCAAAGCTTGCCGCGAATAGGTGTCGTCCTCTTAACCGAGGGTTGTATCTGTGCCTTTTGAAATTGGTGCAACAAGTCAACCGATATGCTTTAATCTTTTTTTTTTGTGTCTAAGATGATGATTTCTTAAACCCAAACGGTAGTCATACGATATCTATAACTAGAGAACACAAATTAAGAGGGCGATATTACAATGCTAAGCAAATAAACTTTACAAAACAAAGCATGCTCGCATATGGAAGAAGGCATAGAGAAGGGAGAGGTGTTGATGGAGAGATGAAAAAAAAGAGAAAAGGGGAAAAACAGTCTCTCGCAACGAGAGAAAGGGTACCATATACAAATGGGAAAGGGAACCATATACAAATGGGAAATCCCACACACATGGGAGAAAGACCCTAAAGGGGTCGCAGCGCCATGCTGATAGGGATTAGGATACTCTCCATTTCAAATAAAACTGGAGAAGTTCTGTTGAGTGGATCTCAGCCGCACATTTATATTAAATAGATTCAATGGATTAGAATTTTCCACGTCACTCTTCGGGAAAGTCACTTTCGTTGATACTTTTCTTCACCATGAGAAATCCTTGGCAGCCGCTCACTCCACACCGTTACTCATCTTTTTCTTTGTCTTTGCGTGCACGCCGCCGGCCATCTTTTTCTATGTCGCTCACACAGCCAGTTATTTGTCTACATCACACTCTGCATTTTTTTCATCTTGCATCACACCGCCGCCGGTCACTTTGGATCACACTCACTTTTGCATTACTGACAATTTTTACTATGGTTAATTAGGATCATAAACTTCTTGCTGAATATGTCACAATACAAAATTAAATTACGATATCTATAGGTCATTTAATGAAAACCAACTCGAGGTCATGGAAACATGCAGTAAATCCCCTGTCTCGCCCTTCCTCGCTTTGCTATATCTATGCGAATAAGGCTTTACTATTACTCGTTCTAAATCATCTACAAGTTTTAAATTTACTTTGATCATAATCTTACAAGCTCGGGAAGAAATGAATTTCGATTCACAAGCATTAGTCATAGTAGCCATTAATGCAAACCAATTCGAGATCATCGCTGACCAAATCAACGATTCATATGAATCACCGATCAAAGAAAATGAATTGGTAACTAGCCCTAATTGTGATTTATCTTTTTATTCTTAGCATAAACTTGTGTTTTTTATGTTTACATATATTTATTTTTTTATTGTATAATTGTGGTGGTGGAAAAACTTCATTGTAAAATTCGGGGTAAAGCCTTGTTTGCCTTTTGTTGCATGCTTATTTTAATTATTAGAATGGTATAGTGTCCAACTCAAAAACAAATGAGGAAAAACTATTCATTGCACATATACGAGTTATAAAGAAAGAACCATTTTTAAAAAAAAAACAAGCATTAAAGTAAAACCACAATATTATTTAATTAAATATATATATGGAACTTTGTGCATATAAGTTTTTTTTAAATATTACTTAAAATAAAAAGTGTGGTGAGAACCTATTCACACATTATCCTGATGTGGCATAATTTATAAGTACACATATGGAAACATGCAGTAAATCCTCTACCTCACCCTTCCTAGCTTTGCTATATCTATGTGAATAGCACTTTACTGTTACTTATTCTAAATCATCTAAAATTTTTAAATTTCCTTCGATTGTAATGTTACAAGCTCGAGAATAAATGGATTTCGATTCAAAGGCATTGGTGTTAGTAGACGATAACGAAAACCAAGTCGAGATCATGGAAACATGCAGTAAATCCCCTGTCTCGCCCTTCCTCGCTTTGCTATATCTATGCGAATAGGGCTTTACTGTTACTCGTTCTAAATTTCCTTTGATCGTAATCTTACAAACTCGGGAAGAAATGGATTTTGATTCACAGTAATTAGTCATAGTTGACGATAATGAAGACCAATTCGAGATCATCGCAGACCAAATCAATGTTTTATATGAATAACCGATCGAAGAAAATGAATCATTAACTAGCCCTAATTGTGATTTATCATTTTATTCTTAGCATAAACTTGTGATTTTTTTTATGTTTACATATGTTTATTTTTTTATTGTATAATTTGTGGTGGTGGCAAAACTTCACTGTAAAATTTGGGGTAAAGCCTTGTTTGTCTTTTTGTTGCATGCTTATTTTAATTATTAGGATGGTATAGTGTCCAACTCAAAAACAAATGAGGAAAAACTATTCATTGAATATATACGAGCTATAAAGAAGGAACCTTTTAAAAAAAACAAGCATTTAAGTAAAACCACAATATTATTTAATTATATATATATATATTGAATTTTGTGCATATATGTTTTTTTTAAATAATACTTAAAATAAAAAGGGTGGTGAGAACCTATTCACACATTATCCTGATGTGGCATAATTTATAAGTAAACATATGGAAACATGCAGTAAATCCCCTGCTACACGCTTCCTCACTTTGCTATATTTATGCGAATAAGGCTTTATTGTTACTTATTCTAAATCATCTAAAAGTTTTAAATTTCCTTCGATCGTAATCTTACAAGCTCAAGAAGAAATGGATTTCGATTCACAAGCATTGGTCTCAGTAGAAGATAATGAAAATCAAGTCAAGATCATCGTTGACCAAATCAAAGTTTCACACGAATCACCAATCAAAGAAAATGAATCGGTAACTAGCCCTAATTGTTATTTATCTTTTATTCTTAGCATAAACTTGTGTTTTATGATGTTTGCATGTTTAGTTTTTTTATTGTATATTTTGTGTTGGTTGTAAAACTTCACTGCAAAATTAAGGGTAAAGCCTTGTTTTCCTTTTTGTTGCATGCTTATTTTAATTATTAGGATGGTATAGTGTCCAACTAAAAAACAAATGAGGAAAAACTATTCATTGCACATATACGAGTTATAAAGAAAGAACCATTTTAAAAAAATCAAGCATTAAAGTAAAACCACAATATTATTTAACTAAATATATATATATATACGGAACTTTGTGTATATAAGTTTTTCTTTTAAAAATATTACTGAAAATAAAAAGTGTGGTGAGAACCTATTCACACATTATCCTGATGTGACATAATTTATAAGTACACATATGGAAACATGCAGTAAATCCCCTACCTCACCCTTCCTCGCTTTGCTATATTTATGCGAAAAAAACTTAAATGTTACTTATTCTAAATCATCTAAAAGTTTTAAATTTCCTTCGATTGTAATGTTATAAGCTCGAGAAGAAATGTATTTCGATTCACAGGCATTGATGTTAGTAGCCGATAATGAAAACCAAGTCGAGATCATGGAAACATGCAGTATATCCCATGTCTCGCCCTTCCTCGCTTTGCTATATCTATGTGAATAGGCTTTACTGTTACTCGTTCTAAATCATCTACAAGTTTTAAATTTCCTTTGATCGTAATTTAACAAACTCGGGAAGAAATGGATTTTGATTCACAGTCATTATTCATAGTTGACGATAAAGAAAACCAATTCGAGATCATCGTTGACCAAATCAACGTTTCATATGAATCACCGATCGAAGAAAATGAATCGGTAACTAGCCCTAATTGTGATTTAGCTTTTTATTTTTTGCATAAACTTGTGTTTTTTTATGTTTACATATTTTTTTTATTGTATAATTTGTGGTGATGGCAAAACTTCACTGTAAAATTTGGGGTAAAGCCTTGTTTGCCTTTTTGTTGTATGCTTATTTTAATTATTAGGGGGGTATAGTGTCCAACTCAAAAACTAAAGAAGAAAAACTATTCATTACACAAATACAAGCTATAAAGAAAGAACCATTTTAAAAAAACAAGTATTAAAGTAAAACCACAATATTATTTAATTATATATATATATGGAACTTTGTAATTATAAGTTTTTTTTTAAATATTACTTAAAATAAAAAGGGTGGTGAGAACCTATTCACACATTATCCTGATGTGGCATAATTTATAAGTAAACGTATGGAAACATGCAGTAAATTCCCTGCCTCACCCTTCCTCGCTTTGCTATATCTATGCGAATAGCACTTTATTGTTACTTATTCTAAATCATCTAAAAGTTTTAAATTTCCTTTGTGCGTAATGTTACAAGCTCGAGAAGAAATGGATTTCGATTCACAGGCATTAGTGTTAGTAGACGATAATGAAAAGCAAGTCGAGATCATGGAAACATGCAGTAAATCCCCTGTATTGCCTGTCCTCGCTTTGCTATATCTATGCGAATAGGTCTTTACTGTTACTCGTTCTAAATCATCTACAAGTTTTAAATTTCCTTTGATCGTAATTTTACAAGCTCGGGAAGAAATGGATTTTGATTCACAGTCATTAGTCATAGTTGATGATAATGAAAACTAATTCGAGATCATCTCTGACCAAATCAACGTTTCATATGAATCACCGATCGAAGAAAATGAATCGGCAACTAGCCCTAATTATGATTTATCTTTTTATTCTTAGCATAAACTTGTGTTTTTTTTATGTTGTATACTTTGTGTTGGTGGCAAAACGTCATTGTAAAATTTGTGGTAAAGTCTTGTTTACCTTTTTGTTGCATGCTTATTTTAATTATTAGGATGGTATAGTGTCCAACTCAAAAACTAATGAGGAAAAACTATTCATTACACATATACGAGCTATAAAGAAAGAATCATTTTAAATAAACAAGCATAAACGTAAAACCACAATATTATTTAATTAAATATATATATATGGAACTTTGTGCATATAAGTTTTTTTTAAAAAATATTACTTAAAATAAAAAGTGTGGTGAGAACCTATTCACACATTATCCTGATGTGGAAAAATTTATAAGTACACATATGGAAACATGCAGTAAATCCCCTACCTCACCCTTCCTCGCTTTGCTATATCTATGCGAATAACACTTTATTGTTACTTATTCTAAATCAACTAAAAGTTTTAAATTTCTTTGGATTGTAATGTTATAAGCTCGAGAAGAAATGTATTTCGATTCACAGGCATTGGTGTTAGTAGACGATAATGAAAACCAAGTCGAGATCATGGAAACATGCAGCGAATTCCATGTCTCACCCTTCCTCGCTTTGCTATATCTATGTGAATAGGGCTTTACTGTTACTCGTTCTAAATCATCTACAAGTTTTAAATTTCCTTTGATTGTAATTTTACAACTCGGGAAGAAATGGATTTTGATTCACAGTCATTAGTCATAGTTGACGATAAAGAAAACCAATTTGAGATCATCGTTGACCAAATCAACGTTTCATATGAATCACTGATCGAAGAAAATGAATCGGTAACTAGCCCTAATTGTGATTTATCTTTTTATTCTTAGCATAAACTTGTGTTTTTTTATGTTTACATATGTTTATTTTTTATTGTACAATTTGTGGTGGTGGCAAAACTTGACTGTAAAATTTGGGGTAAAGCCATGTTTTCCTTTTTATTGCATGCTTATTTTAATTATAAGGATGGTATAGTGTCCAACTCAAAAACTAATGAGGAAAAACTATTCATTACACATATACGAGCTATAAAAAAAGAACCATTTTAAATAAACAAGCATAAAAGTAAAACCACAATATTATTTAATTAAATATATATATATATGGAACTTTGTGCATATAAGTTTTTTTTTAAAAAATATTACTGAAAATAAAAAGTGTGGTGAGAACCTATTCACACATTATCCTGATGTGGCAAAATTTATAAGTACACATATGGAAACATGCAGTAAATCCCCTACCTCACCCTTCCTCGCTTTGCTATATCTATGTGAAAAAAACTTAAATGTTACTTATTCTAAATCATCTAAAAGTTTTAAATTTCTTTGGATTGTAATGTTATAAGCTCGAGAAAAAATGTATTTCGATTCACAGGCATTGGTGTTAGTAGACGATAATGAAAACCAAGTCGAGATCATGGAAACATGCAGTGAATTCCATGTCTCGCCCTTCCTCGCTTTGCTATATCTATGCGAATAGGGCTTGACTGTTACTCGTTCTAAATCATCTACAAGTTTTAAATTTCCTTTGATTGTAATTTTACAACTCGGGAAGAAATGGATTTTGATTCACAGTCATTAGTCATAGTTGACGATAAAGAAAACCAATTTGAGATCATCGTTGACCAAATCAACGTTTCATATGAATCACCGATCGAAGGAAATGAATCGGTAACTAGCCCTAATTGTGATTTAGCTTTTTATTCTTTGCATAAACTTGTGTTTTTTTAAGTTTACATATTTTTATTTTTTTATTGTATAATTTGTGGTGGTGGCAAAACTTCACTGTAAAATTTGAGGTAAAAGTCTTGTTTGTCTTTTTGTTGCATGCTTATTTTAATTATTAGGAGGGTACGTATAGTGTCCAACTCAAAAACTAATGAGGAAAAACTATTCATTACACATATACGAGCTATAAAGAAAGAACCATTTTAAAAAACAAGTATTAAAGTAAAACCACAATATTATTTAATTATATATATATGGAACTTTGTGCATATAAGTTTTTTTTAAATATTACTTAAAATAAAAAGGGTGGTGAGAACCTATTCAAACATTATCCTGATGTGGCATAATTTATAAGTACACGTATGGAAACATGCAGTAAATCCCCTGCCTCACCCTTCCTTGCTTTGCTATATCTATGCGAATAACACTTTATTGTTACTTATTCTAAATCATCTAAAAGTTTTAAATTTGCTTCGTTCGTAATGTTACAAGCTTGAGAAGAAATGAATTTCGATTCACAGGCATTGGTGTTAGTAGACGATAATGAAAAGCAAGTCGAGATCATGGAAACATGCAATAAATCCTCGTATCGCCCGTCCTCGCTTTGCTATATCTATGCGAATAGGGCTTTACTGTTACTCGTTCTAAATCATCTACAAGTTTTAAATTTCCTTTGATCGTAATTTTACAAGCTCGGGAAAAAATGGATTTTGATTCACAGTCATTAGTCATAGTTGATGATAATGAAAACCAATTCGAGATCATCGCTGACCAAATCAACGTTTCATATGAATCACCGATCGAAGAAAATGAATCGGTAACTAGCCCTATTTGTGATTTATCCTTTTATTCTTAGCATAAACCTGTGTTTTTTTATGTTTACATATGTTTATTTTTTATTGTACAATTTGTGGTGGTGGCAAAACTTCACTGTAAAATTTGGGGTAAAGCCTTGTTTTCCTTTTTGTTGCATGCTTATTTTAATTATTAGGATGGTATAGTGCCCAACTCAAAAACTAATAAGGAAAAAGTATTCATTACACATATACGAGCTATAAAGAAAGAACTGTTGAGTCTCAAAAATATCACAAAGAGGTTTATGAGGTTTTAAGACAGATATATTCCCAAGTTTTAATGGTTAACAAATTTAACTTAGAATATTCATCATAGACACATATATATATCTAAACCATTTGTCTATGATTTCAGCAAAGAGCCATCACAAGCTTTTCTAAGTGGTGAAACTGTCTGAAGAAGCAAGAGCTGTTTGAAGCAGTGCACCCCGTCTGAAGCTTCAAAGTCGTCTGAAGTAACTTGATGACGTGGCTTATGTTGTCTAAAGTTGTGAAGACCCGTCTGAAGTACTGTTGTACTACGCAGCTGGCACTCCTCGTTGCATTTCAAGCACGTTCTCTGCCACAACGTGTCCTCTGCCACGCAGCCATTGCAACAACAACAAATAGCAGCTTTTTGGCAGGAGCAAAAACTGTAATGTGTCAGATTTGTCAGAGAATATTCTGTGCATACAACAGGTTGTCTCACAACGGAATTCATGTATTTCACAAACGGTGGTTTTCTCCAACGGACTAATATTTGGGTATAAATACCCCCATCCTTGAAGACCATCAAAAAGGAGAGAAGAATTGAAAAAGAACAAAAACTCTGCAAGTTTTTCGCTGCAACACTCTGATAAATATTTTTATCTTTGTACACACATATTGTTTTATTCTGAGCATACCTCAGTAATTTCTGTACAATCTGTAACTGTTTAAGTCTCAAAACTGATATAGTTTGTGAGCTTAAGCATTTCTCTCATTTGTATTTGCTTTTGAGCCTGGAGAGGCTTGTCTGTAAAAGAATACTTGGTTGTTGAGCCTGGAGAGGCTTGTCTGTAAAAGAATACTTGGTTGTTGAGCCTGGAGAGGCTTGTCTGAAAAAGAATACTTGGGTTGTAGAGCCTGGAGAGGCTTGACTGTAAAAGAATACTTGTAATCTTGAGAGATTAAGTGAAAATCCAATTGCTAGTTGGCATTGGGACTGGACGTAGCTCACAAGTGGTAGTGAGTGACCCAGGATAAATTCTGTGGCTAAGTTTTCTTACCCTTATCTCTTGTAAATTCAGTTTAAACTAATCAAGGGGTCTGAGTAATTAATCTAATATTTTAAAAGGCACAAAACATCTTTTAAAAACAATTTTTACAAACCGTCTGAAAACTTCAGACAGCCCTCCAAAAGCCTGTCTGAAATTCTGTTTTGAGAACCTGTTTGCGAAAAGCTTTCTAAAATAATTAGAAACACTATTCAACCCCCTTCTAGTGTTTCCATGTGTTCCTACAGTTGGTACCAGAGCTCTACTCAGGGTTGAAGCACCTAACAAGTGTTTGAGGACTGAAGGATCCATATGGAAGCTTCTAACAGCAATAGGCAATACATCACAGAAGGAGCCTCTATCACAAGACCCCCAACATTCAATGGAGAGGATTACCACTACTGGAGAGATAGAATGAAGTTGTTCATTGAGAGCACCAACATTGATGTTTGGGATGTGGTCACTGATGGAGACTATGTGCCCATGCAAAATGGTGTACCTATACCTAAGACTGAATGGTCCTTGGAGCAGAAGGCTAGAGTCCAGATGAATGCTAAAGCCAAACTCTATCTGATATGTTCCTTGAACAAATCAGAATATGAGAAGGTTCATGGATGCACCTCTGCCAAGGAGATCTGGGATACTCTTGCAGCAGCCCATGAAGGAACTGAGACTGTCAAGCAATAAAAAATAAGTATGCTCATACATCAGTATGAGATGTTCAAGATGGAAGAATCTGAAACCATTGACCAGATGTTTGGAAGGTTTCAGACCATAACAAATGGACTCAGGTCCTTAGGCAGAACTTATAATTCTGGAGACAACAACAGAAAAATTATAAGGAGTTTTCCTAAGTCCTGGAGACCCAAAATAACTGCCATTCAAGAGGCAAGAGATTTGAATTCTCTTAGAGTGGAAGAACTGTTGGGATCTCTTAAGGTCCATGAGCTTGAGCTTGGAGAAGATGACAACAAGAAGAAGTCTTTAGCACTAAACTCCAAGGCCAAACAGTCTAGGCATGGCAACATCAAGGCTATGCAAGCTGAAGCAGCTTCAGAGGCAGATGAAGACTCTGAAGATAGCTCAGAAGATGATGATGATCTTGCTCTTCTAAGCAGAAAGATCAAAATAATGTTGCAGAACAGAGGAAAGTTCAGAAAGAACCAACCCTCATCATCTAAATCAGGTAAGACAGGTAAAGAGTCTAACTCTGATAAAATCATTTGCTTTGAATGTAAGCAACCAGGGCACATGAAGGCTGAATGCCCAAAACTGAAGAAAAACAACTTTAAGAAGAAAAAGTTTTTCAAGAAAAAGAAAGGTCTTATGGCAACTTGGGAAGATCTTGATGAGACAACCTCAGAAGAGGAGGAAGATACTTCAGAAGAGGCAAATCTGTGCCTCATGGCCAGTCTACCATCTTCAGACAGTTCTGAAGCTGAGGTATTCCCTCTTACCTTACAAGAGATGTATGATGATCTGGTGGAAAGTTCCAAGGAACTTTTCCAAGAGTATAAGAATCTATCCAAAGCTCACACAGAAATGTGTAATAAATTTGAGGCTCTTGAGATAGAACATATTATGCTCAAGTAAAAGGCCCTTGAGACTGAAAACTGCAGTCTGCAAGCTGTGTCTGAAGAAAATGAAAAACTTCAGAAACAAGTTGCAGAGCTGACAAAAGATCTAGCCAAATTTGTCAAAGGAACAAAAAATTTGAATATGATGCTTGGAAATCAAAGGCATTCTCTTGACAAAAGTGGACTAGGCTTTTGGGATTATAACATGTCTGAACCTCCTACTGTCTTAAATTTTTCTAAAGGCAAAAAGAAGGTTACTGGATGTTCTCACTATGGTAGGCCTGGACACAATGTGACTCAGTGCAAACACAAGAGAAAAGCAAGACCCAAAGCTAACAAAACAGGACCCAAAATAACTTGGGTACCTAAAAACTTAATTTTTCCTGTTGCAGATGTGTTTAACAGGACAAAGGAGACCCCACAAATGGTACCTGGACAGTGGGTGCTCGCGACACATGACAGGAGAAAGGTCTTTGTTCAAAAACCTTAGACCTAAAGAAGGAGGAGTGGTCACCTTTGGTGGAAACCAGCAAGGGAAGATCACTGGCATAGGGACTGTAGGTATAATTCCTTCATCCCTTATTAAGAATGTGCTTCTTGTGGAAGGACTTCAACATAATTTGCTGAGCATAAGTCAATTATGTGACAGTGGTTATGTAGTATCCTTTACCAAGGAAGGATGCATAGTCAAAGACACCTATGATCAAACCCTCTTTACTGCTAAGAGACACAACAATGTGTATAAAATTGATCTAGAGGATCTAGCAAGTCAAAATGTCAAATGCTTCATTTCTGTTGAAGATGAAAAACAGATTTGGCATCAAAGACTTGGGCATGCCAGCTTGAGGTTAATCTCAAGATTAGCAAAACACAACCTTGTTAAAGGATTGCCCAAGCTTTCATACAAATCTGACATTTTATGTGATAGCTGTCTGAAAGGGAAACAAACAAGACACTCTTTCAAGAGTAAAGATGTTGTTTCAACTAGCAGACCACTAGAACTTTTACACATTGACTTGTTTGGTCCCATTAGAACAGAAAGTCTTAGTGGCAAGAAATATGGTTTGGTCATTGTTGATGACTATTCTAGATTTACATGGGTAATATTCCTTAGAAACAAGGATGAGACTTTTAAGAATTTCACAGTATTCTGTAAGAAGGTACAGAATGAAAAGGGATTCTGTATTTCTGTCATAAGAAGTGATCATGGTGGAGAGTTTGAGAATGCAAGCTTTCAAATGTTCTGTGATGAGAATGGGATCTCACACAATTTCTCTGTGGCTAGAACACCTCAACAGAATGGGGTTGTTGAGAGAAAGAACAAAAGTTTGCAAGAGATGGCAAGAACCATGCTCAACTCAAGCAGTTTACCAAGAACCTTCTGGGAAGAAGCTGTTAGCACAACTTGCTACCTTCAAAACAGAATATTGGTAAGACCAATTCTGAAAAAGACTCCATATGAATTGTGGAAAGGAAGAAAACCCAACATATCATATTTCCACACCTTTGGATGTGAGTGTTTTATACTCAACACCAAGGATGATCTTGGAAAGTTTGATGCAAGGTCAGACAATGGATTTTTCATTGGATATTCTGAAACATCTAAAGCCTATAGAGTGTATAATTCTAGAACTTTAACTGTGGAAGAAACTATTCATGCAAAATTCAATGATAACAAAGAGACTGATAGAGAACTATCAGATCTAGAGGATGATTTTGCAGGAATGGAGCTGAATGATCACAACAGTTTGAAGGATGAGCAGCCGTCTGAAGTTCCTACTGTTACTGAACTTCTTCAGACAAATGTTGAGTCTCAGACAGATTTGATACCTCCTCAGAGACATGAATGGAGATACAAATCACATCATCCTAAAGAGCAAATCATTGGCAACACTTCAGAAGGAGTAAAGACAAGATCAAAATTCAAGAATCTAAATTCACTTGCTCTCCTGTCTGAAATTGAGCCAAAGAACATTGATGAAGCTCTGCATGATGAAGGGTGGATCCTAGCCATGCAAGAAGAGCTGAATCAGTTTGCTAGGAGTGATGTCTAGACCCTTGTTCCTAAACCCCATGGGAAAACAATTATTGGAACCAAATGGGTGTTCAGAAACAAGTTGTCTGAAGAAGGCAAGGTAGTCAGAAACAAGGCAAGATTAGTTGCTCAAGGATACAACCAGCAAGAAGGTATTGACTTCACTGAAACCTTTGCCCCAGTGGCCAGGTTAGAAGCAATTAGAATTCTTTTATCTTATGCTGTAAATAATGGCATCAAGTTATATCAAATGGATGTTAAAAGTGCCTTCCTCAATGGTCTCATTGAAGAAGAGGTTTTTTTTAGACAACCCCCTGGTTTTGAAGATGTAACTTTTCCTGAACATGTTTTTAAACTCAAGAAAGCTCTCTATGGTCTGAAACAAGCCCCAAGAGCTTGGTATGACAGATTGAGTAGTTTTCTTATATCAAATGGTTTTGAAAGAGGAAAAGTAGACACAACCCTTTTTAGAAAATAGTCTAACAAAGGTCTTATACTTGTGCAGATATATGTTGATGACATTATCTTTGGTTCTACTGATTCTTCTCTGTGCAAAGAGTTTTCTGAGTTAATGCAATCAGAATTTGAAATGAGTTTAATGGGTGAACTAAAATTTTTCTTAGGACTTCAGATTAAGCAAGATTCTGATTGTATATGGATCCATCAAGAAAAATATACAAAGGAAATGCTTAAGAAGTTTAACTTAAGTGATTGCAAACCCATGACAACTCCAATGCACCTTTCTTCATCTTTAAATAAAGATGAGAATGAAGAACCAGTAAATCAAACTTTGTATAGAGGAATGATTGGTTCATTATTGTATCTAACAGCAAGCAGGCCTGGCATTATGTTCAGTGTATGTCTCTGTGCTAGATTCCAATCTGATCCAAGAATTACTCACTACAAAGCTGTAAAAAGAATTTTCAGATATCTTAAAGGTACTACTAATCTTGGTCTGTGCTATAAGAAAAGTAAGGATTGCAGGCTAATAGGTTACTGTGATGCTGATTTTGCTGGAGACAGAGTTGAAAGAAAAAGCACCAGTGGTGGATGTCATTTCTTTGGAGAGAATATGATTAGCTGGTCAAGCAAAAGGCAGAGCACAATTGCATTATCAACAGCTGAAGCAGAATACATCTCAGCAGCCAGTTGTTGTTCACAACTGCTATGGGTGAAGTATCAGCTTAAGGATTTTAATATTTCAGTATCTGTTATACCTGTGTTGGGTGATAATACTAGTGCTATTCATCTGTCTAAGAATCCCATTCAACATTCTAGGGCTAAACATATAGAAATCAAACATCATTTCATTAGAGACTATGTTTAGAAAGGTGTTTTTGATATTCAGTTTATTGATACAGAGCATCAATGGGCTGATATATTCACAAAACCTCTAACTGAAGATAGATTTAAGTTCATTAGAAATAATTTGAACATACATGCATTTTGATTGTATGAAAATTGATGTGTCTGAAATTCCAGCTTATCTGAAACAAGTGACTTGTCTGAAATTTAGGGTCGTCTGAAATTAATATGGATGTCTGAAATCTATCACTTGTCTGAAATGTACAAATGACGTGGCAATAAGGGACAGTTTAATTTCCTTTATTTTTGTCTCTTCCACTTCGCACGTTACCCTATGTCTGCGCAGCCAGTACATGCCATTATTGCTTCAGAGGTCTATATATACAGAAGGCAGTGGGACAGAGTAACTTTACCACTTACTCTATTCTCAGAACTCTTAGACTTCAAGAAACCTCTTTCTCTCAAGTTTCTTCAAATCCTCATCAATGGCACCTAAGAAGTCAGCTGGAGGAAACATAGTGAAGACCAAGGGTGTGCACCTTGATGATCTTGAAGCACTTGGTATGGACCTCTACGCAGAATTTCAAACAGCTGGGTGGCTTGAATACTTCAAAAAAAATCTTACACAATGGCACGAGCAGAGTGTCTTGGATTTCTGGAGTACAGCTAGAGGTATTCCTAATCCTCAAGGCATTTATACTAGCATAAAAGCCATTGTGCGTGGTGTTCCAGTTTTTGTGGATGAAGATATCTTGGCCATTGTCTGTGGTGTCAAGAAGGAAGGGGCTGTGTTTACCCCAGGCTGGGAGAACAAGAATGGTGGAAAGCAACGTTTCACTAAGTTCTTGTATGGAACAGCAACTCCAGCCAGCTTGGATGCCAAGCACATGTCTGATAAGGCTAGGGTTCTGCATGCCATTTTAGGGAGCTCTGTAATCCCTAAAAGTGGAAGCAGGAACCATGTGTCTGAGTTGGAGAGGTTCTGTCTTATCCACCTGTTGCACAAACAGAAAGTAAATCTCCCCAACATCATCATGTATCACATGCAGAAGAGACTCAGAGACTCTGCAGGGAGCTTTCCTCACAACACCATCATCACCAAGGTGTTGCTACACTTCAAAGTTCCCATTGAGAGGCTGTTTGATCACCTTTCACTCCCTATGTTTGGTGAATCAAATCTCAAGAGCATGGAGATCAAGCTTACTCCAAAACCTCCCTCACCTACCATGAAGGAGAGCTTGCTGATGGAAAAGCTGCAAGGAAACGCACAACTATGCAGATTCTGGAAGAGGAGTTGAGAGGAGATATAAGGAAGCATGAATTTAAGCCATCAAAGCCCTCTCCTCAACCCAAGTTGAAAAAGCTTCCAGTAAGGAGCTTTGCTAAGGTGGCACCTGCATCTGTGAAGAGTCAGTTGTCTGAACCTGTTCAAAAGGCTTCTCATGAGCCGTCTGAAATTGTGGGTCAGGTGTCTGAATCTACACAGACTCAAAAGCCTACTTCTGAAATGGAAGGACAGGCTGAAGAGTCAGATGCAGCTGATGCTGTTACTGCTGAACCTTTGGCTGCCTGCCCATCTGATCCTGAACTCATTCAGGTGGCAGCTTTGGCTACTGCTTTGGAGCAAGAAGAAATGGAGAAGAAAGCTGAGCAGGAGAAGATTGATAGGGCTATTGCTATTGCTTCTCAGTTAGCGTATGCTGAAGATGATAGGCAAGCCACTCTGGCTGAGGTTTCCAAGAAAAGGAAGAGGTCCAGTGCACCTCAGAGAAAAAGATCCAAAAGCAAACTGCTTCAGACAGGCCCTGAACCTAGGGTTACTAGAAGCATTGCTTCTTAGCTGGAATTAGAAAGTATGGCTGGAAAGTATCAGAATTATGTAAAGGCTCATGCATACTTCAAGAGAAGAAGAGCTCTTACACCAGATGAAAGGGAGAAGGCTGACAGGGAAGCCAAAGAGAGGGAAGCCAAGGAAAGGGAAGCTAAAGCTAAAGAGGATGATGCACCTAAACCTCCTTACAAAAGGATTAAGGTGAGATTTGACAATGTGACTCCCTCACCTCCATCATCACCAGAAAAGCAACCTCAACCCTTGTCTGAACCTCAACCAATCCTTCAACCTTCACCTAAATCTACCTCACCTCAAAAGCAACCATCACCTATCTCACAAACAGAAAACCAATCACCTCGACCATCCTCACCACAATCCAATCAACCAGAAAACCAACCTGAACCTACATCACCAAAACCCTCTGAAAACCAACTATTTGTTCCCCCATCACCTCAAATTGACCAACCTTCTGAACCCTCACCCCCTCAACCTCAACCATCAACACCATCACCTATACCTTCACCATCATCATCCCCACCTCATACACCTTTACCAACTTCATTATCTCCACTCTTACTACAATGGTATAATGAAGAAGAGTCATTGCCTGCTGAGGCTTTACAACTATCTCTTTTTCCCTCTGATCCTTGCTCATTGCCTAAGTTTGGCAACCTTTCTGAAGAACTACAATACTTCAGAGCAGCACCAACTATATCTCTACACCATGGCCTCATTAGAAGAACTGTTGCTGAAGAGAAAGCCAAAAACAGTGCTGAATCAGGTTGCTTAGAAAAGCTCAGAAAGGGTGTTGTCCCTCCTGCACATTCATGGGCACCTATCAACCTATTCTCTGAAGAGTCATGGAGGCTAAGCAATGAAGAATGGTATCTTGTGAGACAGCTCAACACAGAGTCTGAACTGTTTCAAAGAGATCTGGAAAGGGGAGTTGGGATGATAGGCTACAGGCCACCTAGAACTTGCTCCATCAGGCCAACCACTGCAATCTTGGTGAAGCCTGATAGAATTGTTCCAAGGTATCCCTTGAAAGAAGGCAAGGATGAAAAGTTCAAGGAGCTAAAGTCTACTCAGTATCAGCATCCCTATCTGAAGCTATGACTACATCAGAGTGAGATAATTTACCAGATTTTATCAGCAGTCAGGGAGGAGGCTTAGATCAGTTGCTGCAAGACTGGATGTGGGCTTCTTATTGGAAGATCAGAGAAGATGCTGGATCTTCTTCTGGATTAACTGGTCCTGATGTTGAATCTGAAGTGGGACTTGGCAAGACTACAAATGTCGAATACCACTATCTGAAGGATCACTTTCCCCCACCTGCTGACTCCTTTAATGAAGACTGGGTTTTGCTGAAATTCATTGGAACTTTCTTTTGGCCAGTGTTCAGACCATCTGCTTACAATTTGAAACCAGGCTTCGGGGTCCTGAGATTTGTCTATCCTTATATCCAAATCATTCTATATGAATCTGAGCAAGACTTGTCTGAAGAGAACTTAAAGCTAAAATCAAAAGTCAAGGAGCTTGAGAATAAACTTGCTGAACAAGAGAAGAGGTCTAAGCATCTGATTGCTAATCAAGAGCAAATTCTTCATGAACAGCAGCTTATCAAGTCTGGGCAACAAGAGCTGAAGACATCAGTGGAAGCAGCAATAAACAAGGCCAAGGAAGAATTAATTTCATTTCTGACTGAAGCCTTGCTGAAGAAAAAGGATTAAGTTGTTTTGCCATTGTCTGATGTTTCTTTTTTTCTTATGACTTGTGATTGATTGTCTGATTTATTGCACATCCATTAAATAAAATCAGTGTTTTTGCATCAATGTTTGTTTGCTCTGATATCTATTGTTTATCTCTAATCTGTATTGCTCTGTTACTGTTTTTGCTCTGATTTTCCCTTTTGATTGATAACAAAAGGGGGAGTATTAAAACTAACAAAATCTGGAGTGATTACAGGATTCAGGGGGAGTACAGTACATTAAGCTTTGAGCTTTCTGAGATTTTTGAGCAATAAGGAGCATATACCTTAAACAGATCCTGTTAAAGGATATGTATCTCAGAGGGAGCTATTTAAAGCTTATTACAGATTTATATATTTTAAGAAAATTTGTCATCATTAAAAAGGGGGAGAATGTTGAGTCTCAAAAATATCATAAAGAGGTTTATGATGTTTTAAGACAGATATATTCCCAAGTTTTAATGGTTAACAAATTTAACTTAGAATATTCATCATAGACACACACACACACATATATATATATATCTAAATCATTTGTCTATGATTTCAGCAAAGAGCCATCACAAGCTTTTCTAAGTGGTGAAACTATCTGAAGAAGCAAGAGCTGTCTGAAGCAGTGCACCCCGTCTGAAGCTTCAAAGTCGTCTGAAGTAACTTGATGACGTGGCTTATGTTGTCTAAAGTTGTGAAGACCCGTCTGAAGTACTGTTGTACTACGCACGATCTCTGCTCCAACAGCTGGCACTCCTCGTTGCATTTCAAGCACCTTCTCTGCCACAACGTGTCCTCTGCTACGCAGCCATTGCAGCAACAACAAATAGCAGCTTTTTGGCAGGAGCAAAAACTGTAATGTGTCAGATTTGTCAGAGAATATTCTGTGCATACAACAGGTTGTCTCACAACGGAATTCATGTATTTCACAAACGGTGGTTTTCTCCAACGGACTAATATTTGGGTATAAATACCCTCATCCTTGAAGACCATCAAAAAGGAGAGAAGAATTGAAAAAGAACAAAAACTCTGCAAGTTTTTCGCTGCAACGCTCTGATAAATATTTTTATCTTTGTACACACATATTGTTTTATTCTGAGCATACCTCAGTAATTTCTGTACAATCTGTAACTGTTTAAGTCTCAAAACTGATATAGTTTGTGAGCTTAAGCATTTCTCTCATTTGTATTTGCTTTTGAGCCTGGAGAGGCTTGTCTGTAAAAGAATACTTGGTTGTTGAGCCTGGAGAGGCTTGTCTGTAAAAGAATACTTGGTTGTTGAGCCTGGAGAGGCTTGTCTGAAAAAGAATACTTGGGTTGTAGAGCCTGGAGAGGCTTGACTGTAAAAGAATACTTGTAATCTTGAGAGATTAAGTGAAAATCCAATTGCTAGTTGGCATTGGGACTGGACGTAGCTCACAAGTGGTAGTGAGTGAACCAGGATAAATTCTGTGGCTAAGTTTTCTTACCCTTATCTCTTGTAAATTCAGTTTAAACTAATCAAGGGGTCTGAGTAATTAATCTAATATTTTAAAAGGCACAAAACATCTTTTAAAAACAATTTTTACAAACCGTCTGAAAACTTCAGACGGCCCTCCAAAAGCCTGTCTGAAATTCTGTTTCTAGAACCTGTTTGCGAAAAGCTTTCTAAAATAATTAGAAACACTATTCAACCCCCCTTCTAGTGTTTCCCTGTGTTCCTACAAGAACCATTTTAAAAAAACAAGCATTAAAGTAAAACCACAATATTATTTAATTAAATATATATATATATATATGGAACTTTGTGCATATAAGTTTTTTTAAAAAATATTACTTAAAATAAAAAGTGTGGTGAGAAACTATTCACACATTATCCTGATGTGGCATAATTTAAAAGTACACATTTGGAAACATGCAGTAAATCCCCTACCTCACCCTTCCTCGCTTTGCTATATCTATGCGAGTAACACTTTATTGTTACTTATTCTAAATCATCTAAAAGTTTTAAATTTCCTTCGATTGTAATGTTATAAGCTCGAGAATAAATGGATCTCGATTCACAGGCATTGGTGTTAGTAGACAATAATGAAAACCAAGTCAAGATCATGGAAACATGCAATAAATCCTCTGTCTCGCCTTTCCTCGCTTTGCTATATCTATGCGAATAGGGCTTTACTGTTACTCGTTCTAAATCATCTACAAGTTTTAAATTTCCTTTGATTGTAATCCTACAAACTCGGGAAGAAACGGATTTTGATTCACAGTAATTAGTCATAGTTGACGATAATGAAATCGCAGACCAAATCAACGTTTTATATGAATAACCGATCGAAGAAAATGAGTCGGTAACTAGCCCTAATTGTGATTTATCTTTTTATTCTTAGCATAAACTTGTGATTTTTTTATGTTTACATATGTTTATTTTTTTTATTGTATATTTTGTGGTGGTGGCAAAACTTCACTTTAAAATTTGGGGTAAAGCCTTGTTTGCTTTTTGTTGCATGCTTATTTTAATTATTAGGATGGTATAGTGTCCAACTCAAAAACAAATGAGGAAAAACTATTCATTGAACATATACTAGCTATAAAGAAGGAACCATTTAAAAAAAAACAAGCATTAAAGTAAAACCACAATATAATTTAATTAAATATATATATATTGAATTTTGTGCATATATGTTTTTTTTAAATATTACTTAAAATAAAAAGGGTGGTGAGAACATATTCACACATTATCCTGATGTGGCATAATTCATAAGTAGACATATGAAAAAATGCAGTAAATCCCCTGCCTCACGCTTCCTCACTTTGCTATATTTATGCGAATAAGGCTTTATTGTTACTTATTCTAAATCATCTAAAAGTTTTAAATTTCCTTCGATCGTAATCTTACAAGCTCAAGAAGAAATGGTTTTCGATTCAAAGGCATTTGTCTGAGTAGATGATAATGAAAATCAAGTAGAGATAATCGCTGACCAAATCAAAGATTCACACGAATTACCAATCAAAGAAAATGAATCGGTAACTAGCCCTAATTGTGATTTATCTTTTTATTCTTAGCATAAACTTGTGTATTATTGTGTTTGCATGTTTAATTTTTTTATTGTATATTTTGTGTTGGTTGCAAAACTTCACTGCAAAATTTGGGGTAAAACCTTGTTTGCCTTTTTGTTGCATGCTTATTTTAATTATTAGGATGGTATAGTGTCCAACTAAAAAACAAATGAGAAAAAACTATTCATTGCACATACACGAGTTATAAAGAAAGAACCATTTTAAAAAATAAGCATAAAAGTAAAACCACAATATTATTTAATTAAATATATATATCTACGGAACTTTGTGCATATAAGTTTTTTTAAAAAAATATTACTGAAAATAAAAAGTGTGGTGAGAACCTATTCACACATTATCCTGATGTGGCATAATTTAAAAGTACACATATGGAAACATGCAGTAAATCCCCTACCTCACCCTTCCTCGCTTTGCTATATCTATGCGAATAACACTTTATTGTTACTTATTCTAAATCATCTAAAAGTTTTAAATTTCCTTCGATTGTAATGTTATAAGCTCGAGAAGAAATGTATTTCGATTCATAGGCATTGGTGTTAGTAGACGATAATGAAAAGCAAGTCGAGATCATGGAAACATGCAGTAAATCCCTTGTCTCGCCCTTCCTCGCTTTGCTATATTTATGCGAATAGGGCTTTACAGCTACTCGTTCTATATCATCTACAAGTTTTAAATTTCCTTTGATCGTAATTTTACAAACTCGGGAAGAAATGGATTTTGATTCACAGTCATTAGTCATAGTTGACGATAAAGAAAACCAATTCGAGATCATCGCTGACCAAATCAACGTTTCATATGAATCACCGATCGAAGAAACTGAATCGGTAACTAGCCCTAATTGTGATTTAGCTTTTTATTCTTAGCATAAACTTGTGTTTTTTTATGTTTACATTTTTTTTATTTTTTTTATTGTATAATTTGTGGTGGTGGCAAAACTTCACTGTAAAATTTGAGGTAAAGCCTTGTTTGCCATTTTGTTGTATGCTTATTTTAAATATTAGGATGGTATAGTTTCCAACTCAAAAACTAATGAGGAAAAACTATTCATTACACATATACGAGCTATAAAGAAAGAACCATTTTAAAAAAACAAGTATTAAAGTAAAACCACAATATAATTTAATTAAATATATATATTGAATTTTGTGCATATATGTTTTTTTTTTAAAATATTACTTAAAATAAAAAATGTGGTGAGAACCTATTCACACATTATCCTGATTTGGCATAATTTATAAGTAGACATATGGAAACAAGCAGTAAATCCCATGCCTCACGCTTCCTCGCTTTGCTATATTTATGCGAATAAGGCTTTATTGTTACTGATTCTTAATCATCTAAAAGTTTTAAATTTCCTTCGATCGTAATCTTACAAGCTCAAGAAGAAACAGATTTCGATTCATAGGCATTGGTCTCAGTAGATGATAATGAAAATCAAGTCGCTATCATCGCTGACCAAATCAAAATTTCACATGAATCACCAATCAAAGAAAATGAATCGGTAACTAGCCCTAATTGTGATTCATTTTTTTTATTCTTAGCATAAACTTGTGTTTTATGATGTTTGCATGTTTAGTTTTTTTTATTGTATATTTAGTGTTGGTGGCAAAACTTCACTGTAAAATTTGGGGTAAAGCCTTGTTAGCCTTTTTGTTGCATGTTTATTTTAATTATTAGGATGGTATAGTGTCCAACTCAAAAACAAATGAAGAAAAACTATTCATTGCACATATACGAGCTATAAAGAAAGAACCATTTAAAAAAATAAGCATTAAAGTAAAACCACAATATTATTTAATTAAATATATATATATATTTATATATGTATATTGAATTTTGTGCATATAAGTTTTTTTTAAATATTACTTAAAATAAAAGGGTGGTGAGGACCTATTCACACATTATTCTGATGTGGCATAATTTATAAGTAGACATATTGAAACATGCAGTAAATCCCCTGCCTCACGCTTCCTCGCTTTGCTATATTTATGCGAATAAGGCTTTATTATTACTTATTCTAAATCATCTAAAAGTTTTAAATTTTCTTCGATCGTAATCTTACAAGCTCAAGAACAAATGGATTTCAATTCATAGGCATTGGTCTCAGTAGACGATAATGAAAATCAAGTCGAGATCATCGCTGACCAAATCAAAGTTTCACATGAATCACCAATCAATGAAAATGAATCGGTAACTATCCCTAATTGTGATTTATCTTTTTATTCTTAGCATAAACTTATGTTTTATGATGTTTGCATGTTTAGTTTTTTTTCATTGTATATTTTGTGTTGGTGGCAAAACTTCACTACAAAATTTTGGGAAGCCTTGTTTGCCTTTTTGTTGTATGCTTATTTTAATTATTAGGATGGTATAGTGTCCAACTCAAAAACAAATGAGGAAAAACTATTCATTGCACATATACAATAAAGAAAGAACAATTTTTAAAAATACAAGCATAAAAGTAAAACCACAATATTATTTAATTAAATATATATATATGGAACTTTGTGCATATATGTTTTTTTTTCAAAAATATTACTTAAAATAAAACGTGTGGTGAGAACCTATTCACACATTATCCTGATGTGGTGTAATTTATAAGTACATATATGGCAACATGCAGTAAATCCCCTACCTCACCCATCCTCGCTTTGCTATATCTATGTGAATAACACTTTATTGTTACTTATTCTAAATCATCTAAAAGTTTTAAATTTCCTTCGATTGTAATGTTATAAGCTCGATAAGAAATGGATTTCAATTCACAGGCATTGGTGTTAGTAGACGATAATGAAAACCAAGTCGAGATCATGGAAACATGCAGTAAATCCCCTGTCTCGCCCTTCCTCGCTTTGCTATATCTATGCGAATAGGGCATTACTGTTACTCGTTCTAAATCATCTACAAGTTTTAAATTTCTTTTGATCGTAATGTTACAAACTCGGGAAGAAATGGATTTTGATTCACAATCATTAGTCATAGTTGATGATAATGAAAACCAATTCGAGATCATCGCTGACCAAATCAACGTTTGATATGACTCGCCGATCGAAGAAAATGAATCGGTAACTATCCCTAATTGTGATTTATCTTTTTATTATTAGCATAAAATTGTGTTTTTTTTATGTTTACATATGTTTATTTTTTTTATTGTATAATTTGTGGTGGTGGCAAAACTTCACTGTAAAATTTGGGGTAAAGCCTTGTTTGCCTTTTTGCTGCATGCTTATTTTATTATTAGGATGGTATAGTGTCCAACTCAAAAACAAATGAGGAAAAACTATTCATTGCACATATACGAGCTATAAAGAAAGAACCATTTAAAAAAAAAACAAGCATTAAAGTAAAACCACAATATTATTTAATTAAATGTATATATATATTGAACTTTGTGCGTATAAGTTTTTTTTAAATATTACTTAAAATAAAAAGGGTGGTAAGAATGTAACGTCCTAATTTCTGAATCCAAGAATAAGTGTCCGTTGGAAACACCATTTCGAATTTCTGAAATTATTTCGCGCCATTTCGTGTATCGGTGTACAAACACAATTGCCTAAACAGTCCAACGTATGCTTAGGCTACCTCAACTTCAATAACACAATCTTAAAACATTCTCTTAATAAAGATAGGGAGGAACCCACACTTGGCGTGTTCAAGGTTCATAAAACTCCTGCCGGAAATCCGGCAGAGTCTCCCCTGAAAACTGGACGTTTCCCAATTTCCAGATTTACCTAAAAACCAGCAAAACACCAGTACAGTTCATATTATACTATATCTAATCCTATTCTACAATAAAAAGGGCCTCCATGGCCAAAATGAGACATTCTCATCAATATTCACATTAGTTCCATTCAACACATTACATTTACAAATATCAATATTTTCAATACGTTAGTAACAAAGGAAACTAAATGTTCTACGTCTAACTGGCAGTTGAGGAGGCGGAAGTATCCGCCACCAGACTCCGGCTCTTCATCCAACGCTAAGAAACCCTAACATGCACAACTGAAAGTGATGCCTCGTAACATGGGGTGAGACTACTGTAAGGTTCAAATATCCCCTCAAAGTGGTTTTAATTATGACAACTAAATCAAATGGAACTTAGCACAATTCTGATTTTAAAGGAGACTAATCATTTCATTTGAGTGTGTATTCAGAAGCAACAGGTCTTACTTTGAAGAAGCAAGAACCATCATATAAAGAAAAGGTTGAGAAGCATGATTCATTACTTCTGGACTAATAAGGAGTAATACAATTTAAAGGAATGATGAATCATAAAAATCAGAAGTTGTCAAGCACTTCTCTGAATCTCCAGAAGCATGAAAGAAGCTTCTAAGAAGAACTTCAAATGAAAGCATATTAGAAGGGAGATTCACTTAAAAGAAGAGAAATCATTGGCTGCAAGTACAACTCAGAAAAAGGCTTCAAATATATCACAGAAGCATAGCATTACAACTGCAGCCCATCAGAAGCATTCACAGCTCATCAGAAGCAGAATTCTGCAGAAGCAACAGTTGCAGCAGAATTCTGCAGAAGCATAGATCAATGGCAGGATCTGTAATTACTTCATCTGATGAATCAGCTAAGTTAAACAAGTCTATTTACACTTGAATTCATCCAGAGATCCTCCTCAACATTGATCAGAAGCATAGGTGAAGAGAAGAACCAGTATGCTGTCTGCAGAAGCATGGTTCTACAGAAGCATGAAGCTGGTCAAACAGCCAGCTGCACTTGGCAGCTTTAACAGGTGTACCTGAAAGGGACTTGTCAAAAGGCACAGCTGGACCATTTGGACTGATCCCCAACGGCTACAAGGCTCCTCACCTATAAAAGGAGGTGTTCTCTTCACAATGAGACACACATCTCCCTCCAGAAGCACAATAGAATTCTGACTCAATACTTCCTGCTTCTGGAACACATTTTCTCTCTCCTCAGATTTTCTTTCATCAGCTTGAATATCTCATTGAGGGGGAGTTCTGCTCACTAGAAGCTGCTAATACTGTTCTGATTGTAATCTAGTGAGCTTTGTTCATTTTTACACTTTACCTTTGCTGTACTGTGCTTCTGCAAGGTCCAAGTGATTACTGAGTTGTAAAATCACTTGGGACAGGTTCTGTAAAGTGTTTGAGAGGTTGTCAAGGCTCTGTAGTGAGTCTGTGTGAGTTTGTAAAGGCTTGAGTGCAAGCCTTTGTTAGTGTGAAGTCTGCAGAAGCAAGTTCTGCAGATTTCTGATCCTGTGCTTCTGCAGAAGGTTCTGCAGTAAGACAGGAACTGTTATTGCAGTGTGTGTTGTGTTTGTGTGAAGCCTGAAGAGGCTGTGGGAAAAGAATACTAGTGGTAGTGTGTACCCAAGGTTGTAATTGAGATTGTTAGTGAGAAAATCCTACTGGAGGTAGGGACTGGAGGTAGCCTTTGGTTGGAAAAGGTGAACCAGTATAAATCCTTTGTGTCATCTTCTTTCTCTCAACTCTTAATTACTGCATGAGCATACAAAGTTTTTAAAACTACCTAATACCTAAGTAAGTGTTAACTAAATTGGTTCCATCAAAGGAATCCTACTTTCTGCATAATAAGCATTATTCTAACAAGTATAGTTTTGAAGATACATCTTCTAATAAAGAGCCAAGAACTAATCTTGAGCAGACTTTTATTAAAAGATAAACTTGCAGAATTTTAAAGAGATCACAATTCAACCCCCCTTCTTGTGATCAAATCATTTTACTTCAACTACGTCCCAGTGAGTGAGGTAACAGTGTGTGCATGTGTGGGGAGGCAAAACACATGACAACAACAATATAGCAAAGCTGAACAGTTCACAAAACACTCAGAATGAAGGTACAAGACATGTAACATCAATCATAAGTAGAGTGATAATCATAGGGAACCGTGAACATGTCCATGCAACCACAAATAAACTCATAACTTTCTCAATCATGTTCATGCCACACATAGATAACACACCTAGGTTTCCTTTCCCTAGGCTAGACTGAGCTCAGACTAACAGGAACTGTCGTCCCTGAAGGCCGGAAGACCTTGCCTAAACCATTCCCAAGGCCAAGAGACCTTAACCATTACCAAGGCCGAGAGACCTTAACCATTTCCATGGGCCCAAAGACCCCAAAACCTTTCTTGAGCATGGAACCATTAGGAATTTCATAATATTAAGTAAATGCACATTAAACATGAGATCAAGGATCCAAATCCATTACCAAGAGGTCCGAAGACCCATAACCATTTCATTTACCATTTTCATAAGGTCAAAGACCCAAAACATTTTCCATGAACATGATAGGGGTTAAAAACATGTACAAACATGATGTGAGTCATGAACATGAGCAATTATAACATAATCAACATTCCAAACCTTCAATTTCATGAAACCCCCAAATCCTCTAAACTAGGTTTTATCCAAAATCAAGCAATCCAAAGCAATCCACACATAAATTCTATTTTTTTAACCTCTAATACCCATATAATCAAGGCTCAATCATCCATCTTACAAGAAAATCCTCAAATCCCCAATTTCCTAACCTAGGGTTTGGCCAACAATCATATATTCAATCAATCCATTCTAGGTTTCCATAAAAATCAACTCTAATCAACAACAATAGCAAGGGGAGAAAGAATAAGGGACATACAATGGAATACAATCAAGAAAAGTGAGTGAGAACCACCACTCACCTCAAAGGAGCAACAATGGAGGAAGAGGAGGAAGAAGATGGAGGAATGGAGGTGAAAGAGAAGGATGGAGATGATCCCAAGCCCTTCAAAGGTGATGAAATCCTCAAGTTTTGCTTCCTTCCTCCTTCCCTAAGCTTTCTCTCACTAAAACCCTCTCCATCTCTCTCTAGGAACTTGTAGGAATGAAGAAAAATGGAAGAAGAAGGGAGAAAACGCGTTTTTAAAAACGTTGCTGCACTGCGCAGAGTGCGCTGGAGTGAGAGCCGGAGGCTGATGAGAGCGGGGAGTGAGAGCCGGTGCAAAGAGGCACGGACAAGGAGCGGCTCCTGGCAGGCTTCTAAGCACACATGGATGAATCGAACCCACACTCGAATGAGAGGGATCTAGAGGCTGTGCAGGTATGGAACTGTACAGTTGAGGATAGCTTAAAGGAAATTGTTGTGGAGAACTATACCAACAAGGTGCATCTTCTTTTCGGAAGCCCATAACATAAGAACTCCATAGTTAAGCGTGCTTGGCTTGGAGCAATTCTGGGATGGGTGACCTTCTGGAAGGTTTCCCGGAAAGTGTGCAAGTGAGGACAACGCATGCTGGAAAGACACGTGTTGGTTTGTGGGGACCCTCATCACTCCTGCAAGTGGCTCGGGGGCGTTACAAAATGGTATCAGAGTCGAGCCTCTCCCAGTACGGTGTGGTTCGGGGACGAACCAGGCAGAAGCTGGTGGGCATGTGAGAGCCGGAGGCTGATGAGGGCGGGGAGTGATCGTCGGTGCAAATAGGCACGGACAAGGAGCGGCTCCTGGCAGGCTTCTAAGCACACATGGATGAATCGAACCCACACCCGAATGAGAGGGATCTAGAGGCTGTGCAGGTGTGGGACTGTACAGTTGAGGATAACTTAAAGGAAATTGTTGTGGAGAACTATACCAACAAGGTGCATCTTCTTTTCGGAAGCCCATAACATAAGAGCTCCATAGTTAAGCATGCTTGGCTTGGAAAAATTTTGGGATGGGTGACCTTCTGGGAAGTTTCCCGGAAAGTGTGCAAGTGAGGACAACGCATGCTGGAAAGACTCATGTTGGTTAGTGGGGACCCTCATCACTCCTGCAAGTGGCTCGGGGGCGTTACAGAGAACCTATTCACACATTATCCTGATGTGGCATAATTTATAAGTAGACATATGGAAACATGCAATAAATCCCCTGCCTCATGCTTCATCGTTTTGCTATATTTATGCGAATAAGGCTTTACTGTTACTTATTCTAAATCATCTAAAAGTTTTAAATTTCATTCGATCGTAATCTTACAAGCTCAAGAAGAAATGGATTTCGATTCATAAACATTGGTCTCAGTAGACGATGATGAAAATCAAGTCGAGATCATCGCTGACCAAATCAACGTTTTACATGAATCACCAATCAAAGAAAATGAATCAGTAACTAGCCCTAATTGTGATTTATCTTTTTATTCTTAGCATAAACTTGTGTTTTATGATGTTTGCACGTGTAGTTTTTTTATTGTATATTTTGTGTTGGTGGCAAAACTTCACTGCAAAATTTGGGGCAAAGCATTGTTTGCCTTTTTGTTGCTTTTTGTTGCATGCTTCTTTTAATTATTAGGATGGTATAGTATCCAACTCAAAAACAAATGAGGAAAAACTATTCATTGCACATATACAAGTTATTAAGAAAGAACCATTTTTAAAAAATCAAGCATTAAAGTAAAACCATAATATTATTTAATTAAATATATATATTTACATGGAACTTTGTGAATATAAGTTTTTTTTAAATATTACTTAAAATAAAAAAGGATGGTGAGAACATATTCACACATTTCCTGATGTGGCATAATTTATATATAAGTAGACATATGGAAACATGCAGTAAATCCCCTGCCTCACCCTTCCTCGCTTTGCTATATCTATGCGAATAACACTTTATGGTTACTTATTCTATATCATCTAAAAGTTTTAAATTTCCTTCGTTCATAATGTTACAAGCTCGAGAAGAAATGGATTTCGATTCACAGGCATTGGTGTTAGTAGACGATAATGAAAAACAAGTCGAGATCATGGAAATATGCAGTAAATACCATGTATCGCCCTTCCTCGCTTTGCTATATCTATGTGAATAGGGTTTTACTGTTACTCGTTCTAAATCATCTACAAGTTTTAAATTTCCTTTGATCGTAATCTTACAAGCTCGGGAAGAAATGGATTTCGATTCACGGGCATTAGTCATAGTAGACGATAATGAAAACCAATTCGAGATCACCGCTGACCAAATCAACGTTTCATATGAATCACCGATCGAAGAAAATGAATCGGTAACTAGCCTTAATTGTGATTTATCTTTTTATTCTTAGCATAAACTTGTGTTTTTTATGTTTACATATGTTTATTTTTTTTTATTGTATAATATGTGGTGGTGGCAAAACTTCATTGCAAAATTTGGGGTAAAGTCTTGTTTGCCGTTTTGTTGCATGCTTATTTTAATTATTAGGATGGTATAGTGTCCAACTCAAAAAACAAATGAGGAAAAACTATTCATTGCACATATACGAGCTATCAAGAAAGAACCATTTTTTTAAAGAAAAAGCATTAAAGTAAAACCACAATATTATTTATTTAGATATATATATATATGTATGTATGTATGTATGTATGTATGTATAGAACTTTGTCCATCTAAGTTTTTTTAAAAATTATTACTTAAAATAAAAAGGGTGGTGAGAACCTATTCACACATTATCCTGATGTGGCATAATTTATAAGTAGACATATGGAAACATGCAATAAATCCCCTGCCTCACCCTTTCTCGCTTTGCTATATCTATGCGAAACACTTTATTGTTACTTATTCTAAATCATCTAAAAGTTTTAAATTTCCTTCGTTCGTAATGTTACAAGCTCGAGAAGAAATGGATTTTGATTCACATGCATTGGTGTTAGTAGACGATAATGAAAAGCAAGTCGAGATCATGGAAATATGCAGTAAATCCCCTGTATCGCCCTTCCTCGCTTTGCTATATTTATGCGAATAGGGCTTTACTGTTACTCATTTTAAATCATCTACAAGTTTTAAATTTCCTTTGATCGTAATCTTACAAGCTCGAGAAGAAATGGATTTCGATTCACGGGCATTAGTCATAGTAGATGATAATGAAAACCAATTCGAGATCATTGCTGACCAAATCAATGTTTCGTATGAATCACCGATCGAAGAAAATGAATCGGTAACTAGCCTTAATTGTGATTTATCTTTTTATTCTTAGCATAAACTTGTGTTTTTTATGTTTACATATGTTTATTTTTTTTTATTGTATAATATGTGGTGGTGGCAAAACTTCATTGCAAAATTTGGGGTAAAGTCTTGTTTGCCTTTTTGTTGCATGCTTATTTTAATTATTAGGATGGTATAGTGTCCAACTCAAAAAACAAATGAGGAAAAACTATTCATTGCACATATACAAGCTATCAAGAAAGAACCATTTTTTTAAAGAAAAAGCATTAAAGTAAAACCACAATATTATTTAATTAGATATATATATATATATATATGTATAGAACTTTGTCCATCTATGTTTTTTTAAAAAATATTACTTAAAATAAAAAGGGTGGTGAGAACCTATTCACACATTATCCTGATGTGGCATAATTTATAAGTAGACATATGGAAACATGCAATAAATCCCCTGCCTCACCCTTTCTCACTTTGTTATATCTATGCGAATAACACTTTATTGTTATTTATTCTAAATCATCTAAAAGTTTTAAATTTCCTTCGTTCGTAATGTTACAAGCTCGAGAAGAAATGGATTTTGATTCACATGCATTGGTGTTAGTAGACGATAATGAAAAGAAAGTCGAGATCATGGAAATATGCAGTAAATCCCCTGTATCGCCCTTCCTCGCTTTGCTATATTTATGCGAATAGGGCTTTACTGTTACTCGTTCTAAATCATCTACAAGTTTTAAATTTCCTTTGATCGTAATCTTACAAGTTCGAGAAGAAATGGATTTCGATTCACGGGCATTAGTCATGGTAGACGATAATGAAAACCAATTCGAGATCATCGTTGACCAAATCAATGTTTCATATGAATCACCGATCGAAGAAAATGAATCAGTAACTAGCCTTAATTGTGATTTATCTTTTTATTCTTAGCATAAACTTGTGTTTTTTATGTTTACATATGTTTATTTTTTTTTATTGTATAATATGTGGTGGTGGCAAAACTTCATTGCAAAATTTGGGGTAAAGTCTTGTTTGCCTTTTTGTTGCATGCTTATTTTAATTATTAGGATGGTATAGTGTCCAACTCAAAAAACAAATGAGGAAAAACTATTCATTGCACATATACGAGCTATCAAGAAAGAACCATTTTTTTAAAGAAAAAGCATTAAAGTAAAACCACAATATTATTTAATTAGATATATATATATATATATATATATGTATAGAACATTGTCCATCTAAGTTTTTTTAAAAAATATTACTTAAAATAAAAAGGGTGGTGAGAACCTATTCACACATTTCCTGATGTGGCATAACTTATATATAAGTAGAAATATGGAAACATGCAGTAAATCCCCTGCCTCACCCTTCCTCGCTTTGCTATATCTATGCGAAAAACACTTTATGGTTACTTATTCTAAATCATCTAAAAGTTTTAAATTTCCTTCGTTCGTAATGTTACAAGCTCGAGAAGAAATGGATTTCGATTCACAGGCATTGGTGTTAGTAGACGATAATGAAAAACAAGTCGAGATCATGGAAATATGCAGTAAATTCCATGTATCGCCCTTCCTCGCTTTGCTATATCTATGCGAATAGGGTTTTACTGTTACTCGTTCTAAATCATCTACAAGTTTTAAATTTCCTTTGATCGTAATCTTACAAGCTCGGGAAGAAATGGATTTCGATTCACGGGCATTAGTCATAGTAGACGATAATGAAAACCAATTCGAGATCATCGCTGACCAAATCAACGTTTCATATGAATCACCGATCGAAGAAAATGAATCGGTAACTAGCCTTAATTGTGATTTATCTTTTTATTCTTAGCATAAACTTGTGTTTTTTATGTTTACATATGTTTATTTTTTTTATTGTATAGTATGTGGTGGTGGCAAAACTTCATTGCAAAATTTGGGGTAAAGTCTTGTTTGCCGTTTTGTTGCATGCTTATTTTAATTATTAGGATGGTATAGTGTCCAACTCAAAAACAAATGAGGAAAAACTATTCATTGCACATATACGAGCTATCAAGAAAGAACCATTTTTTTTAAAGAAAAAGCATTAAAGTAAAACCACAATATTATTTAATTAGATATATATATATGTATGTATGTATGTATGTATGTATAGAACTTTGTCCATCTAAGTTTTTTTTTAAAAATATTACTTAAAATAAAAAGGGTGGTGAGAACCTATTCACACATTATCCTGATGTGGCATAATTTATAAGTAGACATATGGAAACATGCAATAAATCCCCCGCCTCACCCTTTCTCGCTTTGCTATATCTATGCGAATAACACTTTATTGTTACTTATTCTAAATCATCTAAAAGTTTTAAATTTCCTTCGTTCGTAATGTTACAAGCTCGAGAAGAAATGGATTTTGATTCACATGCATTGGTGTTAGTAGATGATAATGAAAAGCAAGTCGAGATCATGGAAATATGCAGTAAATCCCCTGTATCGCCCTTCCTCGCTTTGCTATATTTATGCGAATAGGGCTTTACTGTTACTCGTTCTAAATCATCTACAAGTTTTAAATTTCCTTTGATCGAAATCTTACAAGCTCGAGAAGAAATGGATTTCGATTCACGGGCATTAGTCATAGTAGACGATAATGAAAACCAATTCGAGATCATTGCTGACCAAATCAATGTTTCATATGAATCACCGATCGAAGAAAATGAATCGGTAACTAGCCTTAATTGTGATTTATCTTTTTATTCTTAGCATAAACTTGTGTTTTTTATGTTTATTTTTTTGTTGTATAATTTGTGGTGGTGGCAAAACTTCACTACAAAATTTGGGGTAAAGTCTTGTTTGCCTTTTTGTTGCATGCTTATTTTAATTATTAGGATGATATAGTGTCCAACTAAAAAAACAAATGAGGAAAAACTATTCATTGCACATATACGGGCTATCAAGAAAGAACCATTTTTTTAAAGAAAAAACATTAAAGTAAAACCACAATATTATTTAATTATATGTATATGTATATGTGTGTGTGTGTAGAACTTTGCCCATCTAATTTTTTTTAAAAAAATATTACTTAAAATAAAAAAGGTGGTGACAACTTATTCACACATTATCCTGATGTGGCATAATTTATAAGTAGACATATAGAAACATGCAATAAATCCCCTGCCTCACGCTTCCTCGCTTTGCTATATTTATGCGAATAAGGCTTTACTGTTACTTATTCTAAATCATCTAAAAGTTTTAAATTTCATTCGATCGTAATCTTACAAGCTTAGGAAGAAATGGATTTCGATTCATAAACATTGGTCTAGTAGACGATGATGAAAATCAAGTCGAGATCATCGCTGACCAAATCAACGTTTTACATGAATCACAAATCAAAGAAAATGAATCAGTAACTAGCCCTAATTGTGATTTATCCTTTTATTCTTAGCATAAACTTGTGTTTTATGATGTTTGCATGTGTAGTTTTTTTATTGTATATTTTGTGTTGGTGGCAAAACTTCACTGCAAAATTTGGGGCAAAGCCTTGTTTGCCTTTTTGTTGCTTTTTGTTGCATGCTTCTTTTAATTATTAGGATGGTATAGTGTCCAACTCAAAAACAAATGAGGAAAAACTATTCATTGCACATATACAAGCCATTAATAAAGAACCATTTTTAAAAAATCAAGCATTAAAGTAAAACCATAATATTATTTAATTAAATATATATATTTACATGGAACTTTGTGCATGTAAGTTTTTTTTTAAATATTACTTAAAATAAAAAGGGTGGTGAGAACATATTCACACATTATCCTGATGTGGCATGATTTATAAGTAGACATATGGAAACATGCAGTAAATCCCCTGCCTCACGCTTCCTCGCTTTGCTATATTTATGCGAATAAGGCTTTATTGTTACTTATTCTAAATCATCTAAAAGTTTTAAATTTCTTTCGATTGAAATTTTACAAGCTCAAGAAGAAATGGATTTCGATTTACTGGCATTGGTCATAGTTGGCGATAATAAAAACTGTGTCGAGATCATCGCTGACCAAATTAACGTTTCACATGAATCACCAATCAAAGAAAATGAATCGGTAACTAGCCCTAATTGTGATTTATATTTTTATTCTTAGCATAAACTTGTGTTTTATGATATTTGCATGTTTAGTTTTTTATTGTATATATTGTGTTGGTGGCAAAACTTCACTGCAAAAATTGGGGTAAAGCCTTGTTTGCCTTTTTGTTGCATGCTTATTTTAATTATTAGGATGGTATAGTGTCCAACTCAAAAACAAATGAGGAAAAACTATTCATTGCACATATACAAGCTATTAAGAAAGAATCATTTTTTAAAAAAATAAGCATTAAAGTAAAATCACAATATTATTTAATTAGATATATATATTTATATATATATATATATGAAACTTTGTGAGTATAAGTTTTTTTTAAATATTACAAAATAAAAAAGGTGGTGAGAACCTATTCACACATTATCCTGATGTGGCATAATTTATAAGTAGACATATCGAAACATGCAGTAAATCCCCTGCCTCACGCTTTCTTGCTTTGCTATATTTATGCAAATAAGGCTTTACTGTTACTTATTCTAAATCATTTAAAAGTTTTAAATTTCCTTCGATCATAATCTTACAAGCTCAAGAAAAAATGGATTTTGATTCATAGGCATTGGTCTCAGTAGACGATAATGAAAATCTAGTCGAGATCATCGCTGACCAAATCAACATTTTACATGAATCACCGATCAAAGAAAATGAATCGGTAACTACTAACTAGTAGGGGTGTTCATATCCAATCCAATCTAATGCAAACCGCAAAAACCGAACCGAAAAATCGAAAACTGAACCAAACCGAAATCCAAATAAAAAACCGCAAACCACAAAAAACCAAAATTTTTTATTGGATTGGATTGGTTTTCGGATCCTATGTTAAAAACCAATCCAATCCAATCCAAACCGGTCTTATATATACATATATTATTACTCATAAAATAATCATATATTTATACTTGTATACATATATATTGATAAAAATACTTATATTAATATATTTTTCATGATTTTATTATCTAATATCATGTTAATATTTCTAAAAATATATCAATATAAAATTAGTTTTAAATTAGTTTTCATGTCTCATGTGATTTTTTTAAATATAATTTTGTAATAATTTTAATAAATATAACTTCCAATAAGAAAATATTTACTATTACTTCATTATTTTATCAAATATTTATTGTCGATTTAAAAAATCAAAAACCGGTGGCCAATCCAATCCAATTTAAATTGGATCGGATTTGAAAAAATACCAAAACCGATCGAATGATGAAATGATAAAACCGCAATGATCGGATCAGATGGTTTTTTACCTCAAAATCGGTCCAAACCGAACTGCGAACACCCCTAGTAACTAGCCCTAATTGTGCTTTGTCCTTTTATTCTTAGCATAAATTTGTGTTTTATGATGTTTTCCTGCTTAGTTTTTTTATTGTATTATTTGTGTTGGTGGCAAAACATTACTGCAAAATTTGGGGTAAAGCTTTGTTTGCCTTTTTGTTGCATGCTTATTTTAATTATTAGGATTGTATATTATCCAACTCAAAAATAAATGAGGAAAAACTATTCATTGAACATATACAAGCTATTAAGAAAGAACCATTTAAAAAAAACAAGCATTAAAGTAAAACAACAATATTATTTAATTAGATATATATATATATATATATATATATGGAACTTTGTGAATATAAGTTTTTTTTAAAATATTACTTAAAATAGAAAGGGTGGTGAGAACCTATTCACACATTATCCTGATGTGACATAATTTATAAGTAGACACATGAAAACATGCAGTAAATCATCTGTCTCACCCTTCCTCGCTTTGCTATATCTATGCGAATAGGGCTTTATTGTTACTCATTCTAAATCATCTACAAGTTTTAAATTTCCTTTGATCGTAATCTTACAAGCTCAGGAAGAAATGGATTTCGATTCACATGCATTAGTCATAGTAGACGATAATGAAAACCAAGTCGTGTTCATCACTGACCAAATCAACGTTTCACATGAATGACCGATAAAAGAAAATGAATCGGTAACTAGCCCTAATTGTGATTTATCTTTTTATTCTTAGCATAAATATGTGTTTTATGATGTTTGCATATTTAGTTTTTTTATTGTATAATTTGTGTTGGTGGCAAAACTTCACTGAAAAATTTGGGGTAAAGCCTTGTTTAGCCTTTTGTTGCATGTTTATTTTAATTATTAGGATGGTATTTAAATTGGAATTGGTTTCAATTTCACAAATGACCTGTGTTTATATATTTTTTAATCTTATTTCAAGTGTGAATTTCATATCTCCAGTGTAATTTGGCATTCAAATTTTGTCAGGCTAAACAATAGTGTTAGTTAAATTAAAACTTTTCAACATTGCAAAAATAAAAAATAGAAATCAATTTGTTTTTCATCACTAGTTTTCATTACTTTGACTATTTCTTACTGATTTTGTGATCAAATGGTCTTTTAGAGTTGAAAGTTGGGGTTTTCAAGACCCGGTCTGTCTATTTGACCCGTTCCAATCAATCCTTCTTGGGCCAGGTCTATTCCTATCCTACATGAAAGAATAGAACCAAATCGGATCTTATCGGGTCTTATTGTTGACCCGACATCGGGTTGGGGGCAGGTTTGGGTTAACCTTCGGATTACACAACTCGTCCTTTATATATAAATATAATATTTATTGCTTATAATTTTTTATTATGTAAAGTCCTAACCTTATTTTTTTCCTTTTAAATAGGATTTTTGAGTTTAAGTTTCTCTATCTACCTTTAAAAATACATTCTATACATAGAGTTATATAGTTGTATAATGTTCTTCTTGTTTTAGTAATGTCCCAAACTTTAAAAAAGGTAAAAAAATATTGCATAGATTAAGAGTGTGACACCCTTCTACCCCAAACTCTTATACATTTAGTAAATCGAAATATAGAAAGAATAGTGTCCCACAACGAGTAAAAAGGTTCACATAACTCTTCATTAAAAACATCATTGTTTCAAAACAATTCAATTAAAATAAAAATAGAACTCAAATGTTTTCAAAGTACTCAAGCAGCAGAAACTCCAGAATAGAAATAACAAAACATCCTACTTGTCGTGTAAGGCATTTTAAAAATGTTTATAAAATCCTTCCTAACTAGAAACATAAAGAAAAGAACCCCCAATGATATGCCTTGATGTCACATGTACCAGAGCAACACTCCCTCTACTCAAAACTCGACACCAGTCGTGTCATCATCATCACGTGTAAAATAACCACAATGTAACGGTGAGGAAAAGAATACTACTCATACATACACATAGGAGGCTACCCTATCCTCACCCTCATATAACAACATCATTATTGATCACACCACATACTCAAATAACGAATAAATCATCAGGTAATAATCATCTATAAATCATCATATAACAATTCATTGATATCATCATATAAATCTCACAACATCATTCACCAAAGAAGCACATACTCTATTCTCAACACAATATACTCATTTCTTCATTATTACTCATAGCATCATCATATAATTCAATTTCAAACATCATTATAACACAGGTTCACCCATAATCATATAACTCGTTTTTATCATCAACTATGTCACATATTATTCATCATCATATGCACCGAAACTCATCAACATCGTCCCAAGGATCATGACTTGGAACTCCACACAATGGGCGCACCTCGTCAATCACCCTAGTTGGTACCAAGATAGTATACTGGTATCACCACACAATTCGATAGGTTGTACCCCCTCGTTGGGCCCGCACAACAACATTCGACCCTAGGTTGCACCCCCTCGTTGGGCCCGTGCATCGAACGCCCCATCATGGTCTCTGCACCCCCTCGTTGGGTCCGTGCAGTTCACCTTCTGGGTTGTACCCCCTCGTTGGGCCCGCACAATTCAGGTATCATCACATATGCACAAGGCATCTCTCCTAAGTTTTACCCCCTCATTGGGCCCGCACAACTCAGGTATCATCATCATCATAAAGTGATATACATCATCATTAACATCATCATACATCATCATATTCATCGTCAAACATCATTATCATACATCGTCATATTCATCGTCAGACATCATTATATAAATCATCGTTTCAACATTAAATATCATCATGATAAATTATCACAAACATCATCAATCATCATCATCATAAGTATCGTCAAATATCATCAATCATCATCATCATAATCATTATAAAGCATCATCAATTATCATCATATAAATCACCATAAGCATCATTATATAAACACCCAAACACACCCCTCATAAGGTCACACACATCATCATCATTATCATAATAAACATCTATTCATCAAGATCTAATCATAACATCAAAGTCACACCAAAATCAAAGTATAACAATCATCATCAAGCACTTAGATCTCAAAATTCACACTGGTAATCGATTACTAACCTCCAGTAATCGATTACCTGCAAGCAATCAACCTGGTAATCAATTACAGCATCTTTGTAACCGATTACCTGTAAGCAAACAACACTCTAGGCTGCCCAGAACACCCTGGTAATCGATTACAGACCTCTGTAATCGATTACCCGCGACGCAGATCGCAGTTCTCACGATTTCTAACACCTCTAAATCACTCTATTCAGTCTCTAATCAATCCTCTTTGTTAAAACATCATTCATATGCATTTATATCAACAAAACTCAGTAAAAACACCAATCGTTTCACAGATTATACAGTTAATTCATCAAAACCCCAAATCATCAAATCCCTAATTACCCCCTTTTCATTACCCTCAACATCCTCTTCAATTTCACTCAAGAATTCATCAAGATTCATCCAATCAATCATAAATCAACAGTTTCATCATTCATTCTCAATTATAACATATATCCATATGAATTTGTAGTCTTAAACTACTACCCAAACACCCCCACATGCACATACAAGCAGCACCCTCTCCCCCACCGTACCTTAAGTGAAGATCGAACAACAGCAAGGAAGTCCCTTTCTTGGTTCTTGATGATCACTCTGCAGCAACATCCTCTTGAGACTTGGTTTCTCCCCTCCTTAGCGTTTCGCTCTCTGATGATTATATGAATAAGGATTAGGGTGAACTGATAATCCCTCCTTACTAGAATGCCTAATTAGGCTTGGGCCTAACCTCAACCCCCCTTATCTTCTTTTTAAATTTAAATTAGTTTTATGGATAAAATTACTCATAGTATTAATTCTATTATTTATTTATTTAATTATTTATTTCTTCTCCTCTATTATTTTAATTTTATTTTATTTTACTTAATAAAAATTCAGGATGTTACAAAGATGAATTCAATTGTATGCAATATATTTACTAACTACATAAACCGTTTTCTTTTGAATATTGTTATATGATCATTTCATGATTATATTCGATGACCCGTGGGGATATCCATGGTACTCATCCACTGCTCTCTACTATCATATTGCTCCTCCTACACCTCCATGTTATTTTACTAAGACTTTATACTAAATTTGGACCGTGCATTGCACGGTTTATGCAGATAAATAAAAAAATTATAAATATTTTTTTTAATGAAAAAATATTAAATATATCAAATTAAATATAATAATAATATAAATGATGATATTAAAAGTACTCCAACTTCTCTAATTATAATAGATAGAGGAAATTAAAGGATAAATAATGTTAATTTAAATTACTATAAGGGGAGAGTAGTGGATATAGTGTAAGAATTAGTAAAAATTTGAGAAAGTGAAAGGGTAGAAGATTAAAATTGTAACACCTAAGATAAAATGTTAAGGTGGCAAAAATAATGTACAAGTGATAATGTCATATAGCGCGCGACTCAATTTTAATATATTATAATATATAATATATGTTATATGTATAAATATAATTTAAATATAAGTTGATAAAATATTTACTTTAAATTTTAAAATATTATTAATTACTAATATTCTCTCTTTTAAAATTAAAAGGAAGTTCTTAAATTAATTGATATATATAGTAATTTAGAGTAAATAATTTTATCTTTAAAATTAGAGTCCTTTTATTATTGTAACTTTTTCTCTAAAAAAAAGATACTACCCGTGTCCTTAAAAAATAGGTCTTTCATTTCTTATATTTTATCTTATAATTCACTTTAGACTTAAATATTTAATTCCTTTATATGGAATCCACCCAGGGGAATTTATATGAGTAGCAGAGTAAAGGAACTTGATATGTAGTCATCATCATCACATGAAAGATCACAGTGGATTAGCACTTGGTCAAGAAGAGGCTTCTGAAGAGAGCATGTCTCACAAATATATCGATCAAGTTGACTTAAAGGGATAGGGTTTTATAAACTTTTAAGTATTAAAAAAAAAGAAATAAAATTCATTAATGTAGTAATTCTCCCTTTAATTATTGAACAGAGTGTTATGTAATTAAAAAAATATGAGATGAGACAACTTATAACACAAATGGAGACAAAGTTTAATTTGTTTTTATTGCCTTTAGAAATTATTCTATTAGAAACCAATTTTTTTCTATAATAGCAAATAACAATGAATATAGAGTTCATAAATGCTGCATAGCACATAATCAATTTTCAGGATCAGTAATTTTGAATGAGAGCTGCATATAATAGCATGTTCCAAGTATCAGGAACACCAGGTAGACACCAGTGGCTGCAATCCATGTCTCTATGTCCACCATGTCCATAAATAGATGGGTGACCATCTTTCCTCAACTGTGACAATGTAGTAACATTAAGCAGATACACAGGCTTTGACATGGCTCTTAACACTTTCTCTAACACCAACTCTGCTGTGTGTGGTCCTCCAGGATACTTGAATCCAGACACTGGCAGTATTTGCTTCTCACAATTCGCCCCTGGCTGCCCCCATTTTACACCACTGAAAATAATTTAAAGAAAGTGAATTCCAATTCTACAAACTTGTACATTAACTTGTTCAATTTTTTTCTTCTATAATATATCTGTGTGATCTTATTCCCATTTAGCTTTTGAAAAAATTGAATAACAAAATTAATTTCAACTTAGAAAAGAAGTTAGATTCATTTTATTTTATTAATAAGTTGTTCCCGAGAAGTTAACCCAAATTGAGCTAAACCATTTTTTCTGACTATTTTAACCTTCTTGAACTCATTGATGAAATTAGAAGTTATATATTTAGGAAATTATGCATAAGTGTCAAAAGACAAAAACAAACATGCAAATTGAGTCAAGCCTTCAATAATGTTTTTTTTTTTTATAAATGGTTGAATTTTGTTATGTTTTCATCTCATAATAGTGGAGGAGGAGCATATACTTACTCTAGATGGTCTGGTGAGACACCTTGGAAGAATACCTTTGTTTTGTTAGGGTCAACATTGTCTTCAACCCATTTGGCCCATGTTTTCAATCCTTTCTCATATGCAACCAAACGGTTCATATCTCTATACACATGATTTCCTTCTTGAATGAAATCCCATCTGCAAGTCAAAGTATATATATATATATATATAAGAAAACAGAAAACATAACATGATGAAGAGTGTCTCTAATTTAGCTAGGTATGGAATTTTGCATACGGTTGTTTTCTTCCAGAATGAAGCCACCAATGCCAAGAGTCGAATATCAATATGTCAGCTCCTTTCCACAATTTTCCAGTTTCAATTGAGTCTAACTCCAGGACTCGAATACCACTACTTTCACTTACAATATCCACCAAAAATGCATCGCGGAAAAACATCAACTTTACATTGTAGCTCTGCAAATTATGTAGCATGCCCCCAGGTTAGTTTGTGTCGGTGTGTTTTCAACATGTCATGTGTTGTTCTGTTTTTGTCTGGTTAATGGCTAAAATTGTGATTATTTTTAAAGGACTTAATTGATATACACTGTCACGCTAAAGAAATTTTAGACAGACATCCAATTATGTGTCGTTACATCATTTAATGAATATGACACCTCATGTGTTATTAAATTCAATAAATGATATGGCAGCACATTAAATGTCTATCTAAAACTTTTTTATAATGACAATATATATCAATTAAATCCATTTTTAAATGATGGAAGAACCTAAGTATTATATACATCATTCTTTTTCATCAACACCAATTTCATTAAATAAAATTGTTTGGTCACACGTATATATGGGAATATAATATGTTGGCATCAATAAAATCATGATAATGATTATTGATTTATACACTAAATAATAAAAGAGAAGATGAAAAAAAATGTTAACTAGAGGTGACAAAGATCTCACCGGGAAGGTGAAGATGGATAGACCCCCAGCCCTGGTTAAGGTGTATTTGGCATGTGGCACAGCTGTGTGTATCATGCAAGTGAGTGATTGCCATTGGTTCAAACTCAATGAGTCCCCCACAAACAAGAGACTCTTCCCTCTAAGCCTTCTTAAGAAATCTTCACCATTGAATCTGCACACACCAGCCAAGTTCATTAATTAATCCAAAGTGGGTCCATTTATAATTACGTAACCATAATGATCATTTAATATTGTATTTTGTTGTGACATGTGCTGCCTATTTGAGGACAAAACAGATGAAAGCAACATTCCAACAGCATCCTCTCAATGGAGAAGTCTATGTGAAAATGTGCATAACCTTATATATATGTTAGTTCAAATATACATATAATCCTAACAACCAAAGCCAACCATTTGATTTGGTGCTTGACAACTTTCAGGGAGAGCTTAGCAACCAAAAAAAAAAGACGACATTTAACTCGTGTGAAAGGAAACTATGAGTCTGTTTGGATTACAGTTGTGTAGAATTAATTTTGATAGATTTATAATAAAATTAATGATAAAAAATGAATGATCCACAATTTATGAGCATGTTGAATGAAAATGAAAATCAATTTCACATAATTCATTCTGATTCAAACAGATTGTGAAAAATAATTAACCTAAATATTATTTTATTTTAGTGTTTAAAATTGGTTTTAGAAACAATAACAATAAAATATGAATACATTCTAAGATACACCATGACATTATATGGTGTATGGCATACCATGATATTTCGTAACAAAATTTAATTAGTTATAAATCAGCTAAGAATTATTTTCTATGATTATCACTAGTTACACATCTGTTATGGAAATGTCATGGTGTGTGACATGCATAGTGTGATATTATGGTGTAATTCGGAATCAATTCCGGTTCTCTTACACACCGCTCTTTTCATACCATCTTTTCCTTTCCATTCTTTCCCTTTTTTTTCATAAGATTATTGATTACATCTTTTTTTCCACTTCTTTCGTTATATCTCTCCTCCTTATTACACTTATTTCACCCCATTTTCTTAGTGTCAAAATATAATTATCCATTTAGAATTACCCTCAAACATGTCCCATATTTCTAAATAAAAATACCTACACTATATTTACATTTTACTTATTTGAGAAGGTAAAAATAGTGTGTCAACTTTTTTTTATATTTTATTGTTAGAAAAAGGAAGTTGTGTACAAATGATGTATAAATGTCATTAACCTTTCAACACAACCCCCAAAAAAATTTGAAAAAAAAAAAGCAATGCTTCATAACAAGTTCAACCATTTCAAACAAGGGCCGTGTATGTTTCTTTCTTTTCTTTTTTTCTTCCTTCTTTTGTTGTTTTGGGGGTCATTATAAGGTGGACCCTTTAAGTCTTGGTCCACGGTAGACCTTTACTATAAATAGTATAAATTTAATATTAAAAAATTTATTAATACATATTATCAAATTAAATTTACTTTTATAGTAAAAAAAGTTAGTGGTCTATGGTGGACCCAAACTTAAAGGGTCCACCCTATAATTACCCTTGTTGGGGTACTTAACTACCTATAAGTTTAAGTCAATGTAAGGGGAAAAAATTGTGTGACGGCAACAAAGAAGTGCAAGCAATGCCCAAATTTATGTTGGATGTTGTACACAATAAAGGAACAAACAAAATGTGCTTATTATATAAAGGTAAAAGGGATAATAATTTCTGATCGTTAGTTAAGCCCTCTAATTGGCTTAAGATTTAAGAAACAAGTCAAGTAAATAGTCTTCTTCTATTGATATGATTTTCTCTTGATTGAAGTAACAAGTGGACCCTAAGTAAATGTAAAATCTACATCAAATGTCACATTCAAGTCCAAAGTCTTATAGTATGATAATATAGAAGAGATCCAACGATATTGTTAACCTTTTGGCTCGTTACTCAATCTCAATGTCCATAGTTTTCTGATTCAATTTTACCATTACCTGAAAAAGGTCTTTGGCTCATAAAAAAAACACTAATTGATTGGTTGTTGATTGGTACTCTTCACAGATCGATTGAGTCCCAAATTCTAATTTGAGAACACAAGTCTATACAGTGGGGTCATTCGAAGAAAAATATATGCCACTCTAATTGTGGTTATTTATTCTCTAGCCTTTATATAAACTGTTTGAAACTTCCTCTGTAATGGGAATTTTCCTTAAATGTGTTGAAATTCAATGACCTGAATATTTTGGTTGAGTTTGGCCTAGCTCTGAAATGGCCATCCTAGGTATTTGCTTAGTATTTTATGATCTTAGAATTGCTAATTACAAATAAAAAGGGCAGAACAAAACATATAAGCATTTATAAAAAAATCACAAGGTTCTAATTTAGTGTATGTTTGGTTTAATATAAAATCACGTTTCAATTGTGGATTCGGTCTAACGCTTGCCGTTGGCTAGTATCCACGTTTGAAACGTGATTTTACATTAAACCAATTTTTGTGTGTTTGGTTTTCATCAAAATCACATTTTAAATATGGATTCAAGCTAAGTAGCGTTGACTCAGATCCATGTTACTGTAAACCAAACACATTCTATATATATATATATATATATATATATATATTTTTTATTATTAAAGAAATAAGAGCGGGAAAGAAATCATGTAATGGAGGTTTTGCCAACATAAGAGCCTGCCACAAACACACACATAGAAAGCTCAACCTACCTGCCCTGAAAAAAACAATTTACCCTGATGGCAAGGAGTTTTTGCCTATGTTAGTGTTTTATTTCTGTTATTAGTGTTCTGTTTTTCTGCATTACAAGCCTAACAATGAGAAGTTTCATAGTAATACACAGGACCTGAAACACATACCAATTAAACGGCAGAGAATCTAATTTAACTTTTTTTTTTAGAAATTAAATAATCAAATTGTACTATATGATGAGAAAATCAATCTAATAGAAAGATAGCAAAAAAGGGGATGTGTACCTTGGTAAGTTGCATCCTGTGGGCTGCCATTTATACTTGAGATAGTATTTATCAGGACGACCATTCTTTTGACAATCAAATTCTTTCTCAATAAAGGGACATTCTGAGCTTTCATAGAGAGGGTATGAATTATCAAAAACCCAACTACCATGAAACAAATCACACCCTTTCCTTGCATTTTCTCTTGCCTCCTCTGTGTGATAATCAGCCCCATGTATCTGAATGAAAACAGAAAGAAGCAACACAACAGATATGGCAAAAGACCCCATGAGAGTGAAATCTGAGAAAACAAATAAAAGATGGAATGGGTGCAGAAGCAGTTGGTGGAGCTACAATATATATAAATTGGAAATGAAGGAGGTTGTGGTTTCCTTTTATAATAAATGGTGGAGTTTTATTTTTTTTCCTTTATTGAGTTTTGAATTCGACTTTGAATTTTTTTTTAGTAAAAGTAATATAATGGTTGAATTGATATATGCCAAAATGTTAATGAAGGAATCGACTGCAAATTTTGTAATGGTATTTTTTTTTTTCAAGATCACATTTATACTCCGAGTATTTAACATAATTGGATCTCGAGACCATTGGTTAAGTGAAAACAGTCTTTTACTAATTGACTCACGTGTTCGATGGCTTTGTCCTGGTATTTGGTTATGTATAAATTGATAATAGGTGGAACTTGAAGTTGTGAATAGAGGGGTCAAAATAACCCATTCAACCCCACCCACCCCGACCTAGGCCATAACAACCCACCGGGCCAAAAAACCTGGGGGGCCAAAAGGCCCACAAAACCCTATGGGCTATGGATGGCCCATGTGCCTAAATTATAGAAAAATGACTTTTTAAAAGTAAATGGATAGGCCCATAGGGTCGCCGACCCACTCTAAGGGTTGTCTAGCTCACTCCAAACAATCCACTTCTATTATTTTATAAATTTAAAAAACATATATAATAGAGATTGCATAGAAAAACCATACACGGAGTCTATTAAAAATTAACTTTTTAAAAAAGTTAAAACTTAAATGCATTTGCTTAGAGTCAGAGATACTTTCTCAATCAAGTGTATGAAGTGGCTTTTTTATAAACACCAACAATGGTGATTAAGAAAAAAATGCATCATGAGAATAAATATAGTTCAATACAATACATGAAAAAATAATATATGAAATAAATTATCCTTAATCTAATTTTTAAATAATTAAATTATTTCTTAAAGTTTTTCAGAAAAAAAATAAATATTTTTTTCGTATTATAATTTTTATATATTTAAAAAAATGCCCATGCAACACATAGAATTCTTATTAGTATAATTTTAAAATGCAAAGGAAAAAATATAGACAAATGTATTTCAAGAATAATATGTGCCACAAATCAACCAAAATACCCTCCATAAATTTACCTCACAATATATGTAATATTTAATTTAGTTTTATAATTATGAAAGAAATAAAATGATATAGTAAAATGAAAAAAATAATATCTTATGCAAATTATATTTTTGAAAAATTATATTAATAATTATGTTTTGAAAATAAAACTTTGATATATCTCTCCTATTTATATTTTAATTTCTTGTCATTAATATAAAATTTTTATTAATTAAATAAATTTTTTAAAATATATTTTAATTTAATTATTTACAATCCATAAAGAAACCGCCACATATAGTCAACTCTCTATATTACTCCCTCTGTTTCTTTGTATATGTCATTTAAGATTTTTTCACAAGGATTAAGAATTGTAATAACTATGCCTTTTAAGCCCCATTTTTTAAAAGATGCTCATTCTCTTTCTCTCATTAATACAATTAATATTTCTCTTTTCTCAATTACACCATGTGTTTATATGCACATTATTTACCTCTTACCATAAATTTTTTGTTGGAAACATAAAAAATACTTATTTAAATTTTGAACTTTTAAAACATTTATGATATAGTTTTATAATAAATATTTAAAATAAAAAATTAAATTATGATATGGGTAAAATTGAAAAAATAGCATTTATTATTGTGTTCGTATATGAAAACAACATTTATTTAGAAACAAATTTGAGAACTTAAAACGACAACTAAAAAGAAACCGAGGGAGTATAATTTTGAAACCTCACCTTGGAGAGTGAGACACTCACTCTACTCTCCCTCTCAATGATTTTTGACATTCTCCTCTATTTTTCTCATTGGATGGTGAATTTTACTCACACTTGTGAGAGTGAGATTCTCCATCTCAATCATTAATACTAATTTTCTCTCTCTTCCCATTTAAATTTTTAAATGTTAATAAATGTTAATCTTAAATTTTGAAATTTATTAAGATTTAAAATCTTATCATTTCTATTTCAATCTTTTTTAATATATAAATCTTTGTTCTTATCTTTATGATTTTAATTTTCTTTATTATATCCTTTTACCATATAAATTATATTTTAATAATAAAATATAATATACTATTAAAATTTAAAATTTAAAAATGTTACAAATTATGCTATTTTAGCTTCTATTTTTAAAAATATTAATTTATTATAATCTTAATTTTAATAAATAAACATATACATTTACCCGCGTATTACACGGGTTAACATACTAGTACTTATTAGTTTAGTTTTATATTTTAAAAGAAAAGAAAATATATAAATAAATGTGAAACACAGAAATCCTTGTTAAAATAATTTTAATTATTATATTTAATGTTTATAAAAATTTCAAATTAAAAGGTTCAAATATATATGTATATTTTATAACAAGGCCTACAGACGGGAAAACAAACCTATAAACTCATGCAAGCCATTAGGCCTCTAAAAAGACTTTTTATATAATTAATATAATATTTTTAATTATATTCTAGTTTTTTTAATTATATAAAGTTATTTATATGATTAATTTAATATATTATATATCAAAACCCGACCCATAGCATGTTTACCCGCGGGTGCGAGTTTTCTTGCCTCCCCTAGTTGGACTAGCCAATTTTATCGTCTCTAACTGCACTCCCCACTTCTATACATACTGCCACTAAAATATCTTGTAAATTTAACTTTCAGTTTTCCATCTTTGCAAATTTAACTTTCAACTTGTCATTATACTTGCAACCATTTTATAACCATTAATCTAGTCCATTTATTTAAATTATAATATATCTCGTGTCTAAAATTAACTTGTGTAAGGTACAAAAGTATTTTACTTGTGTACCTTAAATAATGATTATTGAAAATTTGTTTATAATAATAAAATTGATTAACCTGCTCTGCCCTTAATCGATTATCAACTCGTCAAACAATAAGGTGAGTTGGGTTCACTACTCAATCTTGGAAAGTTTAATCCATCTTGTTTTTCGATGAATTGGTGGGTTAATATCTTACCAAATAATAAAAAAAGTGGTATGTGGTGTAACCTCCTATTATGTAATACTAAAGAAATTATTGGATAGATTATATAAGTCAGATTGGGAGTTTAGCGACTTCATTCCATAATTAGTTGTGCTAGATAGTATCCAGCAAAAGAAAAAAGGTGAACAAAAAGTTAGTAGAGCCTAAAGTGAAATAATAACAACGAAGAAAAATAAAAGAAAAGTAAGTATGGAAAAATTAATACATCTTTTGTAGTTCTTCTGTGAGAAGTACTTGTTACTACAAAATCAACATTCTACTACAGCCATTCCACGACGGTTATAGAGCAACCGTCGTGGAAAGTGACGCGGTGGCATATTTAAAATTATTTACGTAACAAACAACGACGGTTGTATGGGAACCATCGTAGAAAGTGCTTTTCCACGACGGTTCACATACAACCGTAGTTGAAAAGTCCAGGAAAAAATAAAAAAAAAAGAATAATCAAAGTTTTAACGACAGTTGTGTAGGAACCGTCGTTAAAGTTACCAACAACGACGGTCATAACACAACCGTCGTTGAAAAGAACAAGAAAATTTTTAAAAAAATTATGTTTTTAAAAAAGTGGTGGGTGTCAATAGAAAACGTTGGGGGTGCAAGAGTAAACGAGAGAGAAAATGGACAATAAATGAACGGGGTGCGGAGTAACAAGGGTTTCAAAAATATGGGGGTGTAAATAGAAAAACTTGGTGGTGCAGGAGAAAAAGTTATATTCTACGACGGTTTCCTCCATAACCGTCGTAGAATCCGTGTTTCAAAAAAAATATGGGGTGTAGGAGTAAAACGTGGTATCTACGACAGTCGCTCGCAGAACCGTCGTGGTAGATATTATAAAGAAGAAAGAAACCCTACTTCTCCTTCTCCATTATTCAGCGCCGTCGACCTCTCCTTCTCTCTCTACCCAACCATTCTCTCTCACTCCCCACAACATCAAAACAAAACAACCATTCTCTCTCTCTCTGCACTCTCCTCCACCACCACCACCATGTCAGTGTCTCACACCCTTCAGCTCAAACTCTTCACCCCACCTCATACAACCCTCCCCTCCCACACCCACCTCTCAAGTTCCAAACTTTCCTTCCCCCGTCGCCGCTTCCCCATCATTCATGCCTCCTCCACTTCCGAAGACGTCTTGGTCTCCGACGACAATGGAGCAGGCCCAGGCCTCGGTGCCTTGTCCCCCGATCTGAGCTCCATCGAAGTGGCCTCCGTTAACTCCATAACGGAGGCCGAGCTGAAGGAAAACAGACCCCGCAGCACCAGGAGGACCAAGATAGTGTGCACCGTTGGACCCGCCACATGCGGCTTCGAACAGCTTGAGGCCCTCGCCGTTGGTGGCATGAACGTCGCCAGAATCAACATGTGCCACGGCACAAGGGAATGGCATAAGACCGTCATCGACCGCGTTCGAAGACTCAACCACCAAAAGGGCTTCGCTGTTGCCATCATGATGGACACTGAAGGCAGTGAGATTCACATGGGTGATCTTGGTGGTTCTTCTTCTGCCAAAGCTGAGGTATTTCCCTTCTCATTCTATCATATGCTTCATTCAATTACCTTGTTATTTATCATCCTTTTTATGATGCTTATATTTTCTTTCAGGATGGTGAGATCTGGACTTTGTTTGCGAGTTTGGTGGGAAGGGAAAGGAAGGATTTAGGAGAGAAGGGAAAGGGGAGGAAAGGAGGGGGGCAAGGGAGGATAAACCCACCCCCTGTTTGGGAGCTATAATTTGGGAAGGGAAGGGGAATGAAGGTTCAACCTTGAAAAATGACAATTTTACCCTTTCTCTTTTTTTTATTTTTTTTATTTTAAAAAAAATTCAACTGCAAAACATGCGCTGATTTGTCAAACATCAGGTACCACGTACGTTAGCATTTTTTATTTTATTTTTTTGAATATTTAAATGTTTTTTTAAAATACGACGTTACGAATTTCTTTTATTTTTTTAAATATTTAAATGTTTTTTAAATTTTTATTATTTACCAAAAAATAATAAACTTATATATGTTATTTACTGGATATTTTTTATCAAGTAAATAATAAATTCTCTATTAAAATATATTATGCATTAAAAAAACTTATATCTAACTTTGTAAATAATAAATTCCAGTTGTTTTTTATTAATAAAATACATTTTAACCTGGTTTTAAATTTAATAAACTTATAAAAACTTACAAATAATTTAACTTCAATTTTTATAATGAGATTTAAAAATATTACTAAAATTTGAATTTACGTTTACATACAATAAATATTTAAATGTTGTTTGATAAACATCATAAATAAAAACTCAAATTAACAACGATTATATATTTTAACATAAGTGCATCAATTATATTGTCAATTGTCAAGATCTTCTATCAACATAATCAAGTTGGAAAAAATTCAAGACACGGACAATAGATTTTTCTACAAATATTATCATTATAACATGTTCAAAAATAACATTTGAATTGTGAAGAAATTGTGAATTTGTTCTTTAATACCTGCAAAATAAAAACAAATGAAATAGGTGAGTATTGATGGCAACTCAATAGAAAAATATATAATGCTACAACAAGCAAACTATAATTCTACTGCACAATATATTGTTACTTGAATGAGTGATGGACAGCAAGCAAATTTATATGTAGTAAAGTAACCTTGACTACCCTCCACACAATAAACTTAATAATCTTTTACAAAGAAAAAACCAGCAGCAAACCAGATACATCAGTAGAAGAGACAAAAACAAGAATGGAACAGTAGTTGTAGAACATCACCAGCAGTTATTAATAACTACTAATTAACAAAGTACAACCCAAATAGCAGCTACTGGAAAAAGGCTGAGGCTATTTGGGGTGAACATGGAATTCCCAAGGAAGTTATTCTTTCAAAATCCACAACTACCAGAACAATAGGAACAATACCACAAACAGTAGGAACAAATGAAAACTTATACCACAGCAAAAATGAAACAGACAGTTGAGATAAACAATAGGAAAAATGAATATTTAAATAAAAGAATAGCTTATTATTAAAGAAATTAAGCAAATAGTTTGGACAGCAAACATGAAAATGAAAGTAAAAGAAAAAGTAATTAAATTAAAGAGGAAAAATTATTGATTTTTTTTTACGGGAGGAAAAATTATCGATTTAACTATATGTAAATTTCAAAAAACACCTTTATATGATGAAGAAAGTATGTGTAGAGATTTACCTTAATTTAGAAAAATGAATATTTAAATTTATCATGCGATGGATTATAATTAAGTTGAAGGGATCCAACCATACTCTATCGTGCCAGGTGCTCATGACAGATTGTCATTCAAGTTAATCAGTGAATATACTTTAGAACTCCCATTAACTGGGAATGCCATCGAGTTGGATGCTATTCTTTTGGACCAAAATTGTAAGAAATGTGTCTAATTAATAAAATTCAGAAGATGGTTTCTACAGCAAATAGTTTGGACAGCAAACATGAAAATGAAGTCAATTCTTTTACACATTTGAGGTTCATAAATACAAACTCTAGAAAACTCTAGTCAAGCAAACAAGTAAAAAATTTAGCTCTTGGTGACAGTTGGAGCCGAAACAGAAAAGGTCTTCTAAACAAAATGCTAAAGCTTCTAAACAGTTGGAGCCTGCTTGCAAAGAGAGTGCTATTAAGATTGATCAGACTTCTAATCTAGCTCTTGGTGACAGTAGAGCTAAAGGACACACAGCTGCTGAGAAAAATACTGAGCCAGCAGTAGAGCTAAAGGAAAGAATTTTATAATTTTTTAATGCTGCTATAAAATTTCGAGGAGTTAATGCTGTTACTAATTTTGAGCTGCAAAAGCTGATCAGAGTGGGAAATGGTTCTTTATCATAGGCCTATTACACACAAGACTTTTTCTTTCGGCCAAAAAAAAATCTAATAAGGAAGCACCGTTGGTGCAGTGTGTATTTTTTCCCCTTTGTGCATACTCTGAAATCCAGTTTCATCACATATTATAACTGTTAAAACCAATCATCCTGCATCTGTTACCCCTTATAAGCTATGTAAGTTAAAAAAAAAAATCAGCTCAAATGAACCTGGAGCCAATATTTGGAAAATGAGATACATGAGTTTTCATTCTTCTACAGCTAAAAAGTCTACTGAGAAAGGATTTCAGTATCTCTGTCATTCATGAAGCATACAAGTATGTAGTGTGCATATGATCAATGCAGTGAATCCTACATATGCTTTAACACATGACACAGGAACATTGAGAAACTTCATTAAAAGGTGATAACATCATTACTTGTTTACTTTAGCGATGAGCTTTTTCTACCCAACAATACTTGGAGAGAAAGTTCAAAATAGAATGAGAGTAAGTGAGCTACCATGCAAAAATATTGATCTTATAGTAACTCTGTCAAAAACATCTCTTTTAACTGAAGTTCAAAATTCAGTTTAAGCAATACAATAACTATGGAAGCAGAGAACCCCTGACAAGAAATTTTTGAAGTATAAGGGGCAGCTAATGCTATGATTCAATTCCAGTGTGGTTGACAGAGGATGGTTAAATTCCAGTTTTAGTCAAAGTTCGCAAAATCAGTGATAGAAACGGACAAGAAAGCCATAAATGGTCCAAGACATGAATATATCAGCCCAGATGTCTAAATCATGGGACAGAACCATCAGGAAATGTACATCTCTACTAAATTTCATTATCCAGTATCATGTAGAGAAACATCAATGTAAGGACTCTCCAAAAGCACCTTGAGCTTAACTAGATTAACTAAGGCAAACCCAATAAATCACCAAATCCAGCTCAAAACAGCACTAAATTCCATGAACTCAAACACACAAACGAAAACAGAAAGAAAATCCATTCAGAACTCAAAACAATGAAGAAAACCAGCTAAATAAACATACCTGATGCGAACAAGGGAGGGTAAAATCAACTTTCTCAACAAATCCGCCTCAACAAAGAACCTGCAACAAAAAAGAGAAAACAAGTCATTTATTAGAAATAGTAATGGAAGAAACAAAACAAGGGAGGGTAAAATCCGGAACGAACCAAATCGGAAGAGATCGATCAAGAGATTCAGAGGAACTACGGATCGGTGAGAATGGAAGGAAGAACTAGGATTGATCGAGAGAGAGATTGATCGAGAGAGATTAGGGTTTATGGTTCGATAATTTTCGAGAGAGAGAGCGCTTCAGCTGAACGAGAGAGAGCGAGAAAAGAGAATGATCGAGAGTGTGAGGGTTCATTACTCAGAGGATAGGGAAGTAATTTTCTAAATTACATAAGGGCAAAAATGACATTTCAAATAAATCTCCCTCAAAACACCCCAATTTGGGGGGACCCTGTTGCGTGGGTTTTGGAGGGATTTTAACATCCCTAAAAATCTTCCCCTCCTTTTTTGTGACTCACAAACATGGGAAGGGGTTACCATTAACCCATGAATTCCCTTCCCTTCTCGCGGGTTTGGCACTCGCAAACGAAGCCTTAGTGTTAGAGCCTTTGATTCAGCTCTTCCACAACGTACCATCAATGTAAATTATGATGGTTTCGCCGAAGGTTTTAATCTTATGAACCCCATTTTGTTCCTGCTTTTGTTTCTTAACTTTTGACAAGGGTCCTAATTAATTAGTTTGTAATCCTTCATATGTGAAGGTGGGGGATGAGCTTTTAGTGGATGGAGGAATGGTGAGGTTTGAGGTGATTGAAAAGATAGGTCCAGATGTTAAGTGTATTTGTACTGATCCTTATCTTCTTTAACAGTTCAATCACAGAAGGTTTTCAATTTTCATCTTGCATTACACATGTAACAACACAACAGAGCCATTCAGTTTTCACTGGTTTACCATAGACATATAGTTTTAATATAAATTGAATTGAATATCTGTTTATATTACAACATTCACTTTTTTAATATTGTGAATACTGTGCCTGAAGATCTTCCCTGTGTTGAAAACCTAGACAAATCCTTTAACATTTCACCTGAAAACCAATGCAGCAATACACCCGGTGATCATTCTTTTTTAGACATTAATTTAGTTTAAACATGTGTTTTGAGCAATATTTATGATCTGATCTCAAAATCTTGTTTCCATCAGGTGGATTGCAAAAGGATATTGCAGCTTCGAAGTTTGTTTCATGTAGCTCTGAATCTAAGGATATAGAGGTGATGATTACTATCTGTTAGCAGTGGTTTTATCTATCACTTGGCTTTGCACATAATTTTTTTTTATTTACTAAGAGCAGTCATAAGCAGTTTATTGTTAGCTATATACTTTAAAAGAAACAAGGGTGTATTCAAAGAGTTAAGTGGGCCAGCCCACATTATTACTTTGATTAAATGTAAGTTATTGTTAGCTATATAATTAAATTAATTAAATGTAAGTTATTTGAACATGTCAGCTTCTTGAAGTAATACATGTTACTTTATGTGGGGTAACATTATATAATGTTTTCTCTTAAAAAATATCTGACATGTCTATTCCATCAGAATTTGAAAATCAAATTAAATTGCTTCTCCAACTACATTTGCCTGTTTCACATTTACAACTATTTTGATTATTTTATTACAACCTTTATCTAAATGTTTCTGAGAAAGATTCGGTGTAAAAGTCTTTTTAATGTATGGAAGAATATTATGTAACATGTAGAGTGATAAGGTACGAATCTATCATTTATATTTCCCTCTCATTTGTTCTTACTTCTCACAATTGTTAATTTCTATAAATTTGCCTTTGACATGATGAGTGCAAAATAGTGTAGTATGATCCGGTCCCACTTAAAGGACCACTGTGACAAGATGAAGAAGTAACTACCCGTTTGGTTTAAATTCTGAACCATCTAGAATCAATTCTGCATAATTGATTTTAAATCACTTCCGTCCAACGTACTTCGTAAAGCGTGCCTCATCCATCTCAACCATTCATTTCTAGAATCAATTCTACTCAACTATAAACCAAACGGACCCTAAATTAATACGAGAGAAAGCTTTTGAAGTTTCAAAGACACAATTATCTATCATATTACTTTTGTAGTTATGTTTGTGGTTTAAAACTTAACTTGTATTCTTTTTCTCTATTTCTTTTCATCTTTTGTTTTAATTTAATTACATTTAATTTAATCTATCATTTGTATTTCTCTATCATTATTAGTCTTTTTTAGGTTATAATTATTCTCTAACTTGTGTTTTGTATTTTATATTAGTGCCTATGCTGCATATCAATTAATGTTAGGTAAAGCTTCACATAGAGCTCCTAAGCTATCATGGAAATACATCAAGGTATTTACATGCATTAAATAAGATATTTCATTAAACTCTTGTGTATGGTTTTAATTATTTGACTATTCTTCATTTTGAATTGTAGTGTAACAAACAAGATGGAGGATATGAGTGCGGCTATTACATCATGCAATGGATGTCTTCCATTGTGCACGGTGGTATTCAAAATGCATGGGAGCAGGTAATTCAACATGAATAATCAATTCTTCAATAAATCCACATTCATAATTGATCTATCCATTAATTTCAACTTATTTCATTTGGCAGTTTTTCATGGATACCAGGCCATTTAACTTTGATGCAATTGATTATATCAGAAAGACATGGGCTAAATACGTTATTGAGTTATATAAAAAAACTTTAGAGTAGTTGACCATAGTTTGATTAGTTATTCTACCTTTTATATAGTTGTATGTTTAGGTATTTAGTTTTTACATGACAAACTATTATGTACACTGGTTATACTATAATCTTTGAAATGTTGTATTTTGAAGTTAATGGATGCAAATTTGATTAAATTGTTGCTGGTATTTCGTTCTGTACAATTTCTGGACTGTTCTGGCTGTGTATAGGTTTGGGAAAAGGATAAAAACAGAATGAACAAAAAAAAAGACTTTCCACGACGGTTGTTACCTTAACCGTCGTGGAAAGTGACTTACAACGACGATTGTGGTCACAACCGTCGTGAAATGTGGCCAAAATGAAGGCCATCTGAAGACCCTTTTACGACGGTTAAGTAAGGAACTGTCGTGGTTTCCTACTTTCCACGACGGTTCCTTACTTAACTGTCGTAAAAGGGTCTTCAGATGACCTTCATTTTGGCCACATTTCACGACGGTTGTGACCACAACTGTCATTGTATATACAAGAAACAACGACGGTTCCCTTAACAACCGTCGTTGTTTCTAATTTACAACGACGGTTGTGAAACGTCGTCAAAATTTCAATTTTTACGACGCCTGGATCCACGACGGTTCACTCACTCATTCTAAATCATCCAAAATCTCCAAATACACACATCAATATGATCTATATGATAGTAACTTTCAATCCAATTGTCGATTATTTAATGCAATGATCCATTAAAAAATTATTCAGCGGTGTAACACTTGGTGTAACTTACATCGGTGTAATTTGAACCATCCTCATATATATGTATATATATATATATAATATAATATAATCATCATTATCATATGATATGTGATATGTGATATATGATATGATATGATAATGATGATATGTGATATATAATTTGATAGTGATGATTATATTTTATATATGTGTGTGTGTGTGAGAAAGAGAGAGATACCATTCACTAATTGCTTTTAAAGGCATACATGCGTACATACATTTTCAATACCAAAAACAATGGATAGATTTTAGTCATATATACTTTTACCAAAAGAAGGTCTAGCTCAAAAACAAAGCAGTAAAGCATATTCATTGCATATATATGAGCTATAAATAAAGAATCATTTTAAAGAAAGCGTTACGATAAAATGAAAATATTATTTAATAACATATCTAAAATTATACATGAAAATTTATGAATATTAGTTTTTTTTTTTAAAAGAAGGGACACCTATGGTAATAACTTATACCTATACTATCCCAATATGGCACAATTGGTAGGCACAAAGAAGAAAATATACAGGTCCACTACATCTGTGCAAATAGGGCTTTTGTTGCTACTCATTCTCAATTATCTAAAGATTTTTAATTTTCTTCGATTGTAAGATTAAAATTCACATAAACATTTTTTTACTTCGAAAATTTTATATAGATTTTTGTCATATTTTTCCGTCACAATTTTAACAATGAATTTATAGCTCAATTTGAAATATGTACTAGTTACTTAATGTGTGTGTATGCGCGCGCATGTGGGTGGTGCAGGATGCGTGTGTGTGTGAGCATGTGTTATGCAGGGTGCGCGTGTGTATGTGATACCATTAATTATTTTTTAAGTCAATATAACTTTTATAATACGTATGATATCATTAATTGTTATTAATTTCTTTTGAATGCATATATATGTGTGTGTGTGTGTGGGGCAAATTATATAAAATTAGATAGATTTTAATCAAATTATATAATTTTGTCAAATGAGTGTCCAACTCAAAAACAAACAAGGAAAACCTATTCATTGCACATATACGAGCTATAAAGAAAGAACCATTTTAAAAAACAAACATTAAAGTACTACAAGAAAACAAATTTTAGTGACCAAAAAAGAATTTGTCATTAATAATATATTATTTGTAACTAATTTTTATTTTGTCATTAATAATATTATTTAATTAAATATCTAAAAATATATATGGAATTTTGTGAATATAAGTTTTTTAAAATATTACATAAAATAAAAAGGGTGGTAAGAACCTATTCACATACTATTCTGATGTCACATAATTTATAGGCACACATATGGAAACATGCAATAAAGCCATATGCCTCACCCTTCCTCGCTTTGATATATCTATTCGTATAGGGCTTTACTGTTACTCATTTTAAATCATCTAAAAGTTTTAAATTTCCGTCGATCGTAATCTTACAAGCTCGAGAAGAAATGGATTTCGATTCACAGGCATTGGTCTTAGTAGACAATAATGAAAATCAAGTTGAGATCATCGCTGACCAAATCAACGTTTCACATGAATCACCGATAAAAGAAAATGAATCAGTAACTAGCCCAATTGTGGTTTGTCTTTTTATTCTTAGCATAAATTTGTGGTTTATGATGTTTGCTTGTTTATTTTTTTTATTGTATAATTTGTGTTGGTGGCAAAACTTCACTGCAAAATTTGGGATAAAGCCTTGTATGCCTTTTTGTTGCATGCTTATTTTAATTATTAGGATGGTATAGTGTCTAACTCAAAAACAAACGAGGAAAAACTATTCATTGCACATATATGAGCTATAAAGAAAGAACCATTTTAAAAAACAAACATTAATGTAAAACCATAATATTATTTAATTAAATATCTAAATATATATATATATATATGGAATTTTATGAATATAAGTTTTTTAAAATATTACTTAAAATAAAAAGGGTGGTAAGAACCTATTCACACATTTTCGTGATGTGGCATAATTTATAGGCAGACATATGGAAACATGCAGTAAAGCCCCCTGCCTCGCCTGTCCTCGCTTTGCTATATCTATTCGAATAGGGCTTTACCATTACTTGTTCTAAAACTTCTACAAGTTTTAAATTCCCTTCGATCGTAACCTTACAGGCTCGGGAAGAAATGGAAACAGATTCACAGGCATTGGTCTTAGTAGACGATGATAAGAATCAAGTCGAGATCATCGCTAATAAAGCCGAGATCATCAGTGACCAAATCAACGTTTCAGATGAATCACCAAATGAAGAAAATGAATCGGTAATTAGCACTAATTGTAATTTATCTTTTTATTCTTAGCATAAATTTGTGTTTTATGATGTTTTCCTGTTTAGTTTTTTTATTGTACAATTTTTGTTTATAGCAAAAATTCACTGTAAAATTTGGGGTAAAGCATTGTTTGCCTTTTGTTGTATGCTTATTTTAATTATTAGGATGATATATAAATTGGAATTGGTTTCAATTTTACAAATGACCTATGTTTGTGTGTTTTTTAATCTAATTTCAAGTGTGAATTTCACATCTGTGTGTAATTTGGCATTCAAATTTTGTCACACTAAACAATAGTTGTAATATCCCACGTTTTAGGCCTTAATATTCATCAGGTTTAGAGGGAGATCATTGTGTAATTATTTGAGAAACTAAAAGTTAAAAGGATTAGGGTGTAAAAATCTAAGTTTCAAGATTTTCAATTAAGTAAATTTTAGAAGTTTAAGTTGTTGGTAATCGATTACCAGCAGTTTGTAATCGATTACCTGAGAGCTAAATTTGTAGTAATCGATTACTAACAGTCTGTAATCGATTACCCGAGAGCAGGATCTTTGGTAATCGATTACCAGGAATTAGTAATCAATTACCAGAGAGCTGAATTTTGGGTAATCTCCTGTCATGGGTGTTGTAATCGATTACCTAAGAGCTGATGTTTTGGTAATTGATTACCAGGTATGGTAATCGATTACCAGAAAATCTGGGTCTTTCAGTAATCGATTACCAGGGATGGTAATCGATTACCAGATTACCAGAAGGGCTTTCTAGTGTCTTTTAGCCGTTGGTAATCGATTACAGTGAGTCTGTAATCGATTACCATCACTTAATATATATAGCTGGTGCGAAAAATAAACCAGATTTTTCATTTTCTTCTACTCCTTTTCATCTTAGAGAGAGAGAGAGGGAACCCTAGAGAGAGAATCACCAAATCGAAGCTTGAGAACGGATTCGGAGCAAGGAAACATCAAGGAAATCATCCACAAACATCTTTCTCTTCTTGAATTGCTAGGATTGGTGAGTATAACTCACTTATATGGTAGAAATTGTTGGTCTCAATTGCATGCTCCCACCCCTTATCTTCCCTTTCTTGATTGTTAGATAATTATTGTTTGAATTGGTGTATTATTGTTGTTTGGAATGATTATTGAGTGATTGAGCATATGAGTATAGAATCGAGCGTCAGAGTCCTTAGTTTCGAAGTTTTCGAAACTATCGAAACTATCGAAACCCCTCGATTGTAACTCATATGAATATCCAGATCGATTATAGTTCTTTATTAAATGCTAGTTCATGGATTGAAATGGTTAGATTGGAGTTTGAATTGGAAAATTGAGATTTATGTTCGTAGGGTCGAAACTTTCGAAATAGTTGAAATTAGCGGAATTTCTTATACTTGTTACATTTAAAGCATTGTACTATTACTTTATCATGATAATGATTAGTTAAAGTAAATTTGTAACGCCCTAATTTCTGTACTCAGAAATAATGCCCGTTGGAGACACTATCTCTGAATTTCCTGAAATTAGTTCGTTAAATTTTCGATATCGTCATACATCCGCTTAAACTCCCCAATGATTAGCTTAAGCAATTACAATACAAACAATAAGATCCCTAAATAAGAACAACTCTTGCTTAAACTTAGGGAAGAATCTACACTTGAAGGAGTGTGATTCAAAGAACTCATACCGGAAATCCGGCAGAGTCTCCCCTAAAACTGGATGTTACTAATTCCAAGGTCAACCTGAAACCCAGCAAAAACCAGTACAATCTAATAACATGAATACTCCAAATCTCATAATTAAGCCTTCATGACTAATAAACATATACATACGTCCATACACCATTAATCAATTACTCACAAATACAAATGAACTAATTTCTATTACAAGGAACTTTCATTGTGAAATAAAACTTAGCTCCACCAACACCTTTCCTGCCATATCAATACTTGGAATTCCTGCACAACTAAAGTAAATCCCCGAAACATGGGGTGAGATAATAATCTCAGCGAGCATAACTAAACATGCATAAAGTGTGAGGGAATTCAACTTAACTAACTATTACGAAGCCAAATAACATACTCATATTCATAACAATTAAAGATAATTAACATAACGTATTCATAAATTTAATACTCAAATCATTATGATGCAATAATAATGCAACTCACTGTTGTGCCCAGCAGACATGAACTTAATACTGAAACTGGAGTTAGAACTGAGCTCAGACTACGGGAAACGTCTTTCCCGGGGACGTATCCCACCCATTACTGGACCGAAGTCAATATTATTACATAAACAATCAATTTCTTAACTCACACCACAAGGCCGGCTTAATTAACTCACTGTCTAAACCGGTAAACATGAATTGATAACCCAAAACTAGAATTTCAAGTATTTCGAGTGTTTCGAAACTTTCGTAAGTTTCGTAACTTCGAAATCCAAGGGATTTATAATCAATTCCTAGCATGAATTACTCAATTCTAGCATAAACTTCATCAATTCAATCAAAGTAACTAAATAGAAAGGGAATCGAAGGGGTAGGGATCATACATTAAGCATTTCATCAATTTCGTAATCTCGCTACTTTCGTAAATCTCGCTACCCTAAGGTTTTCAATGAAACAACCAACCAAACTACTCAAATTCATGCATACATTATTATCCTAACTACAATTATCATATAGAAGAGGAATTAAAGAGTAGGGTTCATACATTTGGGGAGAAATCAAACTCAAAGAGAAAAGTGGGTGTGTGAGTTATACTCACCAAATCTATGAAATCAAGAGGAGAATGAGAATTTGTAGTGATTCAATTGATGATTCTAGCTTCGATCTCCTTCCCAAGCTCCAAAATGGACTCCCTCTCTCTAGGACTCTCTCTTTCTCTCTCTAGGGTGAAGAAGGGTGAGAAAGAAATGAGAAAGAATCTGATTTTTGCATGTTAAACTATTTATACTGGTCCGACGGTAATCGATTACAGATAAGCTGTAATCGATTACCACTAGTCGAAAATACACTAGAAAACCTTTCTGGGAATCTGGTAATCGATTACAACCCTTGGTAATCGATTACCAAAACTCAGCCCACAGGTAATCGATTACGTAATCGATTACCAAAAACTCAGCTCTCAGGTAATCGATTACAACCTGTGAGTAATCGATTACCTAAAAACTAGCTCTCGGGTAATCGATTACCAACCCACTGTAATCGATTACCAGAACCCATAATCCCTAAATTCACTTAAGTTAAAGCTTAAAACTTGGTTTTATACTTGAGTTTTTAACCCATAGCTCCTCAATTTACCTTAATTCCTCAACTTATCTTCCCTTAATTACTAATACATAACCCTCTTATTTTCAACCTAATAAGTTATTAAAGCTCCTAATTTGCGGGATGTTACATTCTACCCCCCTTTTAGCAATTTTGACCTCAAAATTGTTTAAGAAACAAAAATTAAAGACTATCTCAACTAAAAAGTTCTGGAAGTCATTCCCATAGCCTGGTGAAGTGCATCCCAGAACCTAAAAGTGAACCTAGGGTCCCTATCTGATATGATGTTAGAGGGAATGCCATGGAGTCTGACAATCTCCCTAACATATAAATCTGCTAACTTGCTAAGGGAAAAGGTACTCCTAACTGGTAGGAGGTGAGCTGGCTTGGTCAGTCGGTCCTCAATTACTCTGATGGCATCAAAGCCATCTTAGACTCGAGGCAACCCTAACACAACATCCATAACTATACTCTCCCACTTCCACTCAGAGATTTCTAATGGTAAAAGGGTTCCTAATGGTTTTGATGTTCTATATTGACCTGCTGACACACTAAACACTTAAAAACATAATCTGCTATATCTCTCTTCAAACCCTGATACATCTTGGTAGAGCCAGGATGTACAAAAAACTTACCTTTATGAGCTTCCTATAACACCTGTTACCTGAGGCTAATCCCTTAGGGACACAGACTCTCCCTTGGAAGAGAATCATCCCATCTTCTGATTCAGAAATCCTAACTGTTGTCTACTCTCTTGGAGGCTTGAGTCCAAACTCTGAGCCTCCCTGACTAGATCTCTTAGCTCATTAGTGATCTCATTTAAATGAAGTCCGACACTATGCCCTCCAATTGCTACACCTAAACTTAGGTTCCTGAACTTCTTTAACAAACTCCTTTCATGTATCATCACGAAAGACACATGAAGAGACTTTCTACTCTATTTGAGTATACTTTACTGGCTTGGTTAGACAACACCCTTGATAAAATCTAATCATAGGAAAAGATTTCACACAACAACTAAGTAAGGATCCTAATTCCATACCCAAACCCATCAACTACCGGTTCGTTTCAAGTCTTATGTTCTTACTGATCTAGCTAGGTTTGAGAAAATTCTAAGTGATTTACATGTTTATATTCTAAGTTTTACTATATTACTATCAATAAGTCATGCACACATAATTACTCAATCCCTCGAATCACTAAGTTTGTGTTGGCGAAATAATCCAACGCTCACGTCATGTTTGAGGAATTAAGTTCACGTAATCACATAGACAAACACCGCACACAAGTGAGAGGAAAGTCACTCATTCTTCTAAGAAAATAACGGAATCCTAACAGCACTCATGCCATAAACGTAGGTATAATACCTACCGGTTATAGCATGAACATGGTAAACCCTCGTAGTCTCCTATCTTCCCCTACTGGGATCTTTCTCTATCTCACCCTACTGGTCAGGGCTTGTACTTAATTTGGTTCTAAGTTTTCACTGAAAAGGAGAGTGACATAATGTCGTCCATACCCTAGTCCTCCTATAAGTAAGGATTTCTAAATGCTTTAGAGTTCTAACCTAGCGAGTGTGCCTAACAATATCTCAATCCTTTCCTAACACTCTGGCCAAGCCTAACTATACACAATCAAATCTAACTTTCAGGTTGGGTGCAACTTAGTTGGGTTCAAGTACTGAGTGCCATCTACGGATTCTCATGGTCTGGCTATAAAACTACCCCCTTAAGGATTCAGGCTCTTCCTAATATTTCTCAGTGTTTAAAATCTTGATTTCTCTCTTGGAGATACCAAACCTACATCCAGATGCCTAAACTAATTTGTTTTTCCCTCATGGAATTCATGGAGAAGGCTAAGTATTTGGGTGGCTGGGAGAACATCTATAGCTACTTGATAAATCCTTGGTTAACTCTAGAGTTTTCTGCTAATCTACTTATTCTATTCATTTCCCATAGGACCTCAACTATAATTTCCTTCCCCTTTCTAATAAATTCTAAAAAGTCTATGTTATTCCCGCTACTTTGTTATCTTTAACTAAGGTATTAGATTCACTTACTTTCTGTCTAACAATTCTCTTAGGTGATTTCTAATTCTTTTATACAAGACTACCCCTAATATGACTTAATTAGGAACTTCCTGTCCTTACCTGGGTTGTGGGTAAATTTACACTACCTTATGCAATCTATACTAGAATTCTTAGCTTTCTTGATTAAGGTTCCTCTCCCTTAAGAGAGTTATGGCTAAGGTTTCTCTCTATTGGTGGTAATAAGTTGATTTGGGTGATTTTTGGATGGTGAAACTACTGAGTTGGATTTCCAAGAAAAATTTGGTTCATACTAACTATCCTGACTAAAAGCCTTTACCTAATTCTTCTCCCGAGTACTTCTCCAAGTCCTCGAGGTTAAAACCGATATGGTTAGACTGAAGGTATGGGTGAAGTGTTCTTATTTGATGATTTCTATATTTTCAGGTTTTTAAGGCATCACTTCCTAATATCCTTAAGTATTTTCTAAAGGTGAAAAGAAAGAGCAAAGGTATTGTTTTCTCATGACAACTTACCCACTCGGTGGGGTTAAAGATGTTACTAATGGTAAGTCCTGGGAGGGTACTAATATTAGATAATTGAAATCTCACTACCTTTACTAGGGATCTCTACCTTATTCATCTCTTAAACATGCCCCCAACTCCTTGCGGGTTACCAATTGATGGTATGGTCCTCACCTAAGGGTTTTTAGAATGTCAGGGTCACAAGACACTACCTCTAAGGCTACTAGGGGTTCTTTAAACGTGAGATGAAAGAGTGAGGGGATGGTAGCTGCCATGACTACCTACCCGTCTGGTAAAGTCTAAAGGTTTGTCCATGTGATCCATGGACAAAGCAAGGAGTAAGGTGGCTGAAAGAATCCCCACTCGCCTGACAGTCTCCCGACTACCCTCAAGGTGGCCTAGGGAATACACCTATTCTTATATCATTTCAAAAGAAATATCATTCCTTAGCCCTTCCTAGTTTATGTTTTTAAATGTCCATGATATTCGCACTATGTTGTTAATTTAGGGTATATCTTGGACCTATATAATTTTTCAATCTCCACATACCTTCCTAATGGTTCATATTCCTCTCGTGTGCCTAAGCAAGCTCTGTTTCACTCTAAGTAGGGTAGCCATCCCAATATGGACTAACATTCCCATATTCCCTCTAGTGTGACCTTTAACAAGTGTTTGCATAAAAGAAATTTTAACTATGTGTACTACTACCTAACAAGCATACACACTCTAATATAATAAGCCATAAAACCATTCAAACAAACCAACATTACAATCAAATAGCAAGACACCCAAACATTCAAATTATACAAGTTACACATTCAAAACCACATTATAAGTCAAACAACAAACCAACCTCCATAAGTAATGAATCTATCTTAACTAACTACCTCAGAGATGCCTAATGTTCACTAGGGCTCTAGGGTCACATTCTGTAAAGCTTCTAGGGTGAATATACTGTTCTTAGGAATAAACTTAGATTACTCTCTTTCTAATACGATAATGGGTGGCTTTAACTTTGTTAATGAAGTATCCTAACTTCCGGACCAAAGCATCCTACTCACATAAATAACCATAATCTCCATATACAATACACACCATAGAAGTGATCAGTTCCTATAATGAGTACATGTATTAGAAAATTATAATAAGTCATGGGCAACTATCCTCACCACAGTTCAATTGGATTGAACTGCTCTGATACCAAATTGTAACGCCCTAATTTCTGTACTCAGAAATAATGCCCGTTGGAGACACTATCTCTGAATTTCCTGAAATTAGTTCGTTAAATTTCGATATCATCATACATCCGCTTAAACTCCCCAATGATTAGCTTAAGCAATTACAATACAAACAATAAGATCCCTAAATAAGAACAACTCTTGCTTAAACTTAGGGAAGAATCTACACTTGAAGGAGTGTGATTCAAAGAACTCATACCGGAAATCCGACAGAGTCTCCCCTAAAACTGGATGTTACTAATTCCAAGGTCAACCTGAAACTCAACAAAAACCAGTACAATCTAATAACATGAATACTCCAAATCTCATAATTAAGCCTCCATGACTAATAAACATATACATACGTCCATACACCATTAATCAATTACTCACAAATACAAATGAACTAATTTCTATTACAAGGAACTTTCCTTGTGAAATAAAACTTAGCTCCACCAACACCTTTCCTGCCATATCAATACTTGGAATTCCTGCACAACTAAAGTAAATCCCCGAAACATGGGGTGAGATAATAATCTCAGCGAGCATAACTAAACATGCATAAAGTGTGAGGGAATTCAACTTAACTAACTATTACGAAGCCAAATAACATACTCATATTCATAACAATTAAAGATACTTAACATAACATATTCATAAATTTAATACTCAAATCATTATGATGCAATAATAATGCAACTCACTGCTGTGCCTAGCAAACATGAACTTAATACTGAAACTGGAGTTAGAACTGAGCTCAGACTACGGGAAACGTCTTTCCCGGGGACGTATCCCACCCATTACTGGACCGAAGTCAATATTATTACATAAACAATCAATTTCTTAACTCACACCACAAGGCCGACTTAATTAACTCACGGTCTAAAACGGTAAACATGAATTGATAACCCAAAACTAGAATTTCAAGTGTTTCGAGTGTTTCGAAACTTTCATAAGTTTCGTAACTTTCGTAACTTCGAAATCCAAGGGATTTATAATCAATTCCTAGCATGAATTACTCAATTCTAGCATAAACTTTATCAATTCAATCAAAGTAACTAAATAGAAAAGGAATCGAAGGGGTAGGGATCATACATTAAGCATTTCATCAATTTCGTAATCTCGCTACTTTCGTAAATCTCGCTACCCTAAGGTTTTCAATGAAACAACCAACCAAACTACTCAAATTCATGCATACATTACTATCCTAACTACATTATCATATAGAAGAGGAATTAAAGAGTAGGGTTCATATATTTGGGGAGAAATCAAACTCAAAGAGAAAAGTGGGTGTGGGTTATACTCACCAAATCTATGAAATCAAGAGGAGAATGAAAATTTGAAGTGATTCAATTGATGATTCTAGCTTCGATCTCCTTCCCAAGCTCCAAAATGGACTCCCTCTCTCTAGGACTCTCTCTTTCTCTCTCTAGGGTGAAGAAGGGTGAGAAAGAAATGAGAAAAAATCTGATTTTTGCATGTTAAACTATTTATACTGGTCCGACGGTAATCGATTACAGATAAGTTGTAATCGATTACCAACAGTCGAAAATACACTAGAAAACCTTTCTGGGAATCTGGTAATCGATTACAACCCTTGGTAATCGATTACAACCCTTGGTAATCGATTACCAAAAACTCAGCTCTCAGGTAATCGATTACAACCTGTGAGTAATCGATTACCTAAAAACTAGCTCTCGGGTAATCGATTACCAACCCACTGTAATCGATTACCAGAACCTATAATCCCTAAATTCACTTAAGTTAAAGCTTAAAACTTGGTTTTATACTTGAGTTTTTAACCCATAGCTCCTCAATTTACCTTAATTCCTCAACTTATCTTCCCTTAATTACTAATACATAACCCTCTTATTTTCAACCTAATAAGTTATTAAAGCTCCTAATTTGCGGGATGTTACAAAATTCAAAGTCGGCCTTGTGCTGTGAGTAAAAACAAATGAATAATGGTATTGAAAACACGACTTCGGTCCAGTTTGGGTGGGATTCGTCCCCGGGAAAGCCGATTCCCGTAGTCTGAGCTCAAGTCTAACTCTAGAAAGTGATAACATCATGCCTGCTGGGCACAGCAGTGAGTGCATCATGTTTGCATTTTAATTCTATGTTAGTGGTTTGAACTCTTATAAATAGTGATTTTTACCTTGACATGAGTTCTGTTCCCTGCATTCATGCATGAGATTTATATTCACTGAGATTTTTATCTCACCACGCGTTATGTGGATTTTGTTTATCTGAACAGGTACCTCCGTTGTCAGACTCCCAGTCCGGGAAGTGAAGAGCTTCGGAATGGATTTTAGTTCTTTTTATGCTTGTTCTAAGTGATTTCCTATGTACATATGCATATACTTTAGTAGAATTGAAATTTACTTAGAAAGTCTTTTGTATCCAAATTTCCTTGATGGATTAAAGGAAGTAATGTTTCATGTAAATGTTGAATTTAGTTTAGACTTATGTGTTATTATTTAGAATACTTCATTGAATTGTTAGATTTTTGTTGGATTTCTTACAATTTCGTGAATGAGTTGATATTCAAATTGTTACACATTAAATTCTAAGCTAGGAATTTGGTTTCCAACGGACTAAATTCTGGTTTAGAAATTTAAGGCGTTACAATAGTGTTAGTTAAATTAAAACTTTTCAACATTGCAAAAAAAAAAATCAATTAGTTTTTCATCACTGGTTTCATTACTTTGACTATTTCTTACTGATTTTGTGATCAAATGGGCTTTTTGAAATGCCACATCATTTCATTCGTAGAGTATGAGTTTAGTAGAATCATTTTGTCATACACATACTTTCAGAGAGTTGAGTTATTTCAGCATAGATTGATTCTCCTTCACTCTTCTTCTTCAATCTGCTTCTTCCAGATTTGCTTTCTCTATTCTTTATATTGTTGCTTCGTTGTTCTTCCTTGTTATTGATGATCTTCCATGAGCCTGATTCTGATGTTCATTGGTTGATTCAGCATGTTGATCTTTTCAGCATGTTTGATCTTTTCTCAGTTTCCATTGATTATCTTCAGATAGTTGCTATGATGGAGGGTTGCTTTCCTTCTGAATGAATTTCTGTATTGCCACTTAGGAGTGTTGAATTCAACTTTTGCATTATGTATTGATTTGCAGTCTTCTTGAGGAAAGTCTTCATTACATCTTGCAGATGTGCTTCTTCTCTTCAATCCATAAGCTTGTTGTGTTGTTCTTTTTAGTCTGCAGCTTCTTTCTTCTTGTAGCTTGTTGCTTCTTTCTTATTCTTTCCGGTCCTAGTTCTTTTCTTCTAGTCTTTGGTTGGACATCTTTAGAGAGTTGCTTCTAATGCTTTCTTCTTCTTCATGATTTTCTGTTCTCCTTCAACAGGTTCCTGAAACACACAAACAAATACCTTTCTTAGTAGAACCCGTTTTCTTATAGTTTAGTATAATTTGTTACTCATTAAAACCAAGGATAATAAGTCTTGAATCCAATTTAAATACTTAAATTGACTCTTAGACTCAACATTATTAATTTCCTTCTCAACATAAGGTGTGTATTTTGTGTTGATGACAAAATTCATCCTACAACATTCATGTCAAATCCATAATTCAGCTTAAAACATTCATGTCAAATCCAATAAAGATCTCAAATTTATGAATAAAATGCTATTGGAAAATCATCCACCACTTATAGTCTAAAAAATAATTTTATGGGAGAGTAGTTGCCCCTTTGTCCCAATTAAATTCTACCAATAGCCTAACATACCTTTTTATGTTTGTAACTTAATATCATGATCTAGAAGCACAAGACATCCAACTGCCATCAGTTAGCTAGTGAGTGCACGCACACGTGTTAATTAATTAGTTTAACTATATTTAGTTATGAAAGATATCTTCATAATAAAATAATGTATTAAGCTATAACATCTTTCGCATATTTTATAAATAAAATCCAACAATGTATTCATAATAGAACATGTCCATGAGTGATATTTTCACCTCCAAATGGGGTTTTAATTCGTGATTATGGTTGTAATTGTAGTTGTGTTCAATAGATGCAACTGATACGGCTACTATTGTGGTCATTGTGTAGTTGCATTTAAAATCATGCTTGTGATCGGTGTTGTTATCATAATTGTAGATGGATTTTCATCCAGAGAAACATAATAAGGGAATGTAGAATATTGAGAGGGATTTTAAACTTGAATTTGAATTACCTTATTGACAAGACCGGTATGAATTTTACGAAACAATAATGAAACTTGCACACAAAGCTATGTAGTGAGCTTAAATACTGTCTAACAATTCTATTTTTGAAAATGAAATCTAAATTTTCACCTATCAATACAACTATACATGCAATATGTATATATAGTACTACAAGAATGCATCAAGGAAAAAAATGTGTGTCTAGATACATTAGAATATACCTCCTATAACTAACTAAGACACTAACTAACTTGTTAATAACAATTGGTTATTACACTGTTTTACGTCATGCACCACATTATATATTTGGATAAGACTCCATATTTTCTATTCATGGATTTGAATCCCCCTTTGATTTCTCTCTTAACAAGATGCACGGCCAAACTTACATCTATGCTTTTTGTTTTCCAACTCATTTTTTTATGTTTTATTTTCAATGAATAATTTGTTTGTTTTTCATATTCTTTTCAGCTTCAACAAATTCCCCAAGATCAAGTGATTGATGCAGTTCCATTATCCTATCGACTTCCTGATGAACCTCTTAGTATTACCCTAAACGAAAAGGTACATACACATACTTCTAGATTACTAATATTCTAATATTTTACTTATCCTTTATTGCATTTAATAATATATTCATAATTCTTAAAAATATGGTTTTTAATTTTTCAATCAAAATATTTTACATCTTTATATACTTCATGCATTCATGTGAGTTATATTGTGGATTTAGAATGGAAGTCCAAAAAGGAAATCAATTCCAAATCCAATCAAAACAAACCAAGCTAAAGAAGAAAAATACAATGCCGATGTTTGGGAATGTGAAATGAGACGACGAGTTGGTGGAAAATTGGACAAGGTATGAAGTTTTTAAAATGTTTGTTTAATGTTCAATTGAATACTTCTATGATAGAGTGCATGATCCTATTACAATCGGAACTAGGGAATCTAATATCTTGACTTATCTTTTATACCTACCATGAAATATGATGGTAGTCATGATTCTATAAGGACTTCGTCTTTGCTTTCTTTTTCATGGACTAAGCCTTTACTTTCTTTTCTTTTTATCCTCATTGAAATTTCACTTGGTGGGGCATATTTGATCCCTAACCATTGCCTCGGGCATAAAATCTAACATGACAATATCTTTTCCTCCATATACTGGAAGTTAAATCTTTTAATTTATCATATTTCCAATGCAAAATTGAAAACATCTTTAAAAAGCATTTTACACTCTCTTTTTTATTATCACTACTCATACACTATGAATGCATTTTATATAATTTAATGCATTGATTTTATAAACATTACATCAGATTCATGATTCATAATAAGCATCCATGCCATGTATTTTGCATATACTTAATCTCTAAGTCCTATCTATCTATCTATCTATCTATATATCTATCTATCTATCTATTCCTTCAAACCTTAGGCTGGAGAACTTATATAAAAATTCTCACTTGTTAAAGTTTTTCTTATTTCTTTGCAATCGATACCTTGTATATTTATGGATTTTTATATCCATGTCTAATAAGTTCATTGAGTGTTAGAAGCTGACCAATCATACTTTTACCTTTCATAGGTTTAGTGAATACCTACAAGTTTACCTTTTACCACTTCTTGTCTTGGTCACTTGTCAAGATTATTATTCATTCTCTCCTCACCATTATATTGTTTATGTGTAGCTTATTCCTATCTATGTACATCCTAAACATAACTCTTAGATGAAATTTCCTAGTGGACAAGGTATAGTTAGAAAAATGTTTGAAAGCTATAAAATCATTTAATTAAGAAACATCGCAAAAGAGGTTCTTGTAAACAATCTTAATCCAAATAATAAAGACACTTTCTTATAATTTTTCAAGCATCAAATCATAAAGAATCACATATTATACCTAAAAACTTATTCTTCAAAGCTCTTCTAGTTCCATCACACTACATAATTTTCCCTTTTCTTTTTAAAATTCTAAACTTACCATAATCTTATTGTTGTTGTTACTAACTAATGCATTATATAACTTCTTACTTTTTCACCTGTTTACTAATTTCTTATTGATAAGAAATTTTCCTAAATTATTAAATTACACTATCAATCAATTAAATCTTGAGGTTTTTTTTGGGATATCATAATGTGTATATTTCTTCATTTTTTTTCTTACAACACCAAGTCATCTTAATTTTTTGCTTTCTCCTAAAATGAGTCACATAATTTGTTAAGATAACCATTTCACTCTTATACTTTACCATTCAATTATTTAAGTGAAACTTGTTTCCATTTATGTACTTCCTAAACATACATCTTAGGTGAAAGTTCCTAATTAGCATGGTAGTTAAAAAAGGGTTTCTATGATATAAAATCATTTAAATAAGAAATACAATGAATTTGTAAAACAAAACACCTAACTCTCAATGATGGTGAAGTGAAAACCCCAAATCATCAAGAGAGCAAGCCCAATCCAAATGTACTTATTTGGAATCACTCAAAGGGTCTTGTAAACAATCTGATTCCAAATAAAAACACAATTTTGTACAAGTTTTCAAGCATCAAATTACAAAGAATCATCAACCATACCTAAAATCTCATTCTTTGAACCCCAACAATAAAGTTTAAAGGGTATCTATTGTTGTCTTATGGCCTCTTGATTGTTCCCAGGTCCTATCTTTTGGTTACATCTCTATTGAATGTGTCCTAGGGTCTTCTTCTTCCTTTCCTCTTCACCTTTGTTCTTTAAGGTCCCTCCAAGCTCTTAGGGCTTCTTTCTTCTTCCATGAAAGCTTTTATCTAGATTAATTCTATCCAAGTTATTTTAATTAAATCTCTCCTTTCCATTCTCCATTTTTCTTCCTTCCTTCTCTTTTGTCACTCACTTTCTTCTTTTGGTGTGTGGAATGGATAAGGGGCTCCCTATCTTACCCCTCTTGTTATATATATAATAAGAATATATTGTAACTAATCTCCTCTACTTCCATCAAATTGCATAATGTTCCCTTTCATTTAAATTTCCAAACTTACCTCAATCTTCCCTAACTGAGAGCCATTCCATTTAATTATTAATTCTAAATAAAGAGATCACATGATTTAATTATGGATCAAAATTGTTGTTGGTTTTACTGTTGTTCCTAATGCACCATATAACTGCTTTCTTTTTCACTTGTTTACTAATTTCTTAATCAAATGAAATTTCCCTAATTTTTTATTACATTATTAACTAATTAAATCTTTGCTTTCCTGGGATATTGCACATTTCCCCCTTAAACCTACTAGAATATAAGAATATATATCATAATATGTATATTTCTTCATTTTCTTTTTCTTACTTAACCAACTCATTTTTTTTGTAGTTCTATTATCATAATACATAAGGATTTAGGTGTCGATCTTTGAAAGAGGTCGAAAGATTTGAAAAAGAAGGTACTCGTCCTTCACGCAAAGGAAAAGCAAAACAGAATGAAAGCACCGAAGAAACCATCAAAGTGAGTTTATGAGTTTTGACCAATACAATAGGGTTTAGTGCATGTTTGATTACTAGTTAGAAACAATGAAAATCGATCAGTTTTATTAGAATTGATTTTAAATCACTTTAATTCAACGTGTTTCATAAATCATGTATAATTCAATTTCTATCATTGATTTTATAAATCTATCCAAATCAATTATGTCCGACTGTAAATCAAATGAACAATTAATATTTTTCATTACTATTCAACATGATATTTTAATATTCATTATCACTAAACTTTTCAGGAAATGAGTGTCAGCGAGCAAATCTCATTTGATAAGAAAATGAGAGAAGCAGAACAAAAGACTATTGAAAAATTTCTAGCAGATGCTCGCTATAACTTAGATCACTTCTTTGACAACAAACAACACCAAGGTAAAGTGATTTTGTATACATTTCACTTTAAAGATAAATTTACTATATAGAAAATTTATTTGCAAAGGGACTTATTGAATCAAATTTTATAGTCAATATATTCTGATTTTCATTATGAAATCAAAGAATTTCTGGAATAAGCTTTGTGAAATTTATGTAAATTTGGTACTTTCTGTTAGACCTTAACTATTGGATTATTGATTGTGTGAACTATTTATTTTGACTAAAAATATGTGGTAGAAAATTTGAGTTTGATATTTTAGTTTGAACAAAATGGTTGTTTTTATATTCATTATTATATCTATTGATGTCAAGTTATACATTATTTTCTAAGGAAGTTCTTTTTTGGTTAATTTCTAATGAAGTTATTAGAATTATTTTTTCAAGGTTGGAATATTAGCACTTAGGTATGGATTGAATTGAAATATGTTTATGATAATTAAAAAAGCGATGTTATAATCTTGCCTAATAGAAAACATAGAACTTATATGCCAATCATCAAGCTTGATACTTGGTGTAAATTTTTTATTCAGTTCTCACTTTGAGTTCTCCTTTTGGTTAATATCTTAAATTTTTAGTTGGTCTATGGTTCTTAACTTTATTTATTACAATGATTAAAAGTTTTCAAGTAACTAGAAAGCAATGATTCTTGTTTGTCTTATCTTAATTATATTGTTTTATGATTTATTATCATATTATTAATTCATTGACGCCTTTGACTAACTAAGAATTGTTGGTATATGTTTTGCATATTAGGTGATAGTTGTGCGCCCAACATCTCGATCTCAAGAGGAGGCTGATTCAACTCATCTACAAAACTATCTACATATGTTGAAAGATCTTAAGCTGTTTTTTTTTTAAATAAAAAACCTTTGGGTTATGCATACATAAACGCTAAATTTATTTGGATCTCAAAATTTTCGTGGTTTGAATATTTTTAGTTGGTTGCTTTATTCTAGACATATTAGTATATACTTGCATATTTTGGACCTAAGACTTGTGATGGTTAATGGAAACATGAATTTATATGTAAGACTTATTTTTGTGTGAAACGAGATAATTGCTCTTTTGAGATACATGATTCAAGAATCATGATCTAGTTTTGTCAGCAAACATTTTGATGGGATGTCCCAAGGTTGTTTTGATGATTTGATGTGCTTAAGCATGATGGTGGTGGGATTTACGGTGGAGGAGGAAGTCATGGTGGTTAGGTTGGGAGGATGGATGAATAGTTTGATGGAGATTTGGATTTGAAAAGCATTTTGTTGAGATTGAAGCTAGATTTGGTGCATGTCCATTCATTACTTATAAGTAAAATGTCTGTGTCACAGTTATGAAAGCCATTATTTACTTTTAATTATCATAAACAAAATCTATCATTACATAAATAAAAAGTTCATGTTGATATATACGGTTTGTCTACGGTGGACTATGGTTCACGTGGTCCAAAATATAGAAATATAGTAATTTAAATTTCTAATCATCAAATTTAACGTTTATTTTATTAATAATTAATATTAAAATAGTTTTCAATTGCTTTTATGAAATATTACTTGAAAATAATAAAAATTCAAATCGATATTACCATGTAATGTAAAATTTTGTGTAACATCCCACTAATTTGAGTTTCTAATAATTCATTAAATGAAAAATAGAGGTTTATGTATTAGCAATTGAGGGAAGAAAGTCTAAGAAATGAGGAGTTAAAACTTAGTCTAAAAACCAGATTTTAGGTTTTTCGCTCAAGCTAAATAAATTCGCTTGAGCGAATTATGCAGAAAGATGTTTAGGTTATTTTTGCTGTCAAATTCTCTTGGGCGAATAAAAATTCGCTCGAGCGAAAATAGTCCAGAGAGGGTGAATTTTCTGGGTCATTTTCGCTCAAGCGAATATTGATTCGCTTGAGCGCATTTTCGTAATTCTGCATGCAAAATCTCATCCGCTCAAGCGAAATTATTTCGCTTGAGCGAAATTCCACTTATAGTTCCTATACGTTCAGTTTAGCATTCATTTTCGTCGATATTTTCTTCCTTACCTTTTACAAACCTATGGAGAGATGGAGAGGGTTTAGAGAGAGGAAGGTTAATTGAAGATCAAGGAAGCAATTAGGCTCTCAAAGATCAAGATTTCCTTCAATTGATTGTCTCCCCAACATTCTTCCCTTCTCAATTCCACCAATTGTTCAAAGTGAGTGTAACCACACACTCACTCCTAAAAGGAATATCACTTGCATGATCCCTTCCCATCTCATTCCATTTCTATTGTATGTTTAATGATAATTTTGGATGAATTAGATATCTATGCATGTTAGGATTTATCAATTGCCCCAATTATTGTTTAAATGGAGACTTAGGTTTGGAAATGGAAAGAATTAGGTTACCTTATGAATTGTATTATTGAATGATATGTATGTATGATTTTGATGAATTGAAGTATGTTTGATGAATAAAGGCATGTTGGGGTCTTTGGCCCTTGGTAAAGGTTAAGGTCTTCATGGCCTTGGGAATGGCTTTAGGTAAGGTCTTCCGGCCTTCGGAGACGACGGTTTCCGTTAGTCTGAGCTCAGTCTAGCCTAAGGGTAGGGTTAAATCCATGGTTCAGAATTCAATTATGATAATTGTTATGATTATTGAAGTTATTATGTTATGTTTGATGAATCACTTGATTTGTTCCTTTGAATTATGACATGTAATGTTATCTTTTGCTATGTTTGCACTTGTTACCTCACTGGGACGTTAGTCTCACCCCACGTTGTGGGAACTTATATTTCAGATGTGCAGGGACCTACACCGGGTTCAGGAAGCCATTAGGAGGAAACAGTCATGTTATGGATTTTGTTAAGTTCTGTATATATGACTATGTGAATCACACTTATGGATGTAGATATGATGTAGTAGTATTTTGAGTAGAATAGAGTAGTACATGTGTACCTATTAGACTGACGGTGTTACCCAGGATGCATGTATAACTATATTCTACATCTTTTGTATTTTTGGTATGTAATCGGGTTGTGGTGTAAACCAATGTATATATGCAAAGTAGTACCTCTTATGTTAGTGGATATACAACTTATATGTTTGTTGGACAATGTAAGTTATATCTCTTTAGTGTGATATCAAAACGGACGAATTAATTTGTATATTTTGGAAAATTTTGCTTCCAACAGGCATTATTTCCGAAATTTAAAATTAGGACGTTACATTTTGGTATCAGAGCAGTTCAATCCAATTGGACTATGGTTAGGTTAGTTGCCCGTGACTTACTATGATCCTACAGTATTCCGTACTTAACATAGGGACTGATCACCCCTCTATTGGATGCGTGGTACACAGGATCGTGGTTAGTGACATGAACAGGATGCCTTGTTGAGGGAGTTGGGACACTCTCCCAACAAGGTTAGAGCCACCCACTTGTTGGTTAAGAGAAGAATGATGTGGATTCCTTCCAAAAAGTAAGACCTTTCACCTTAGGAACTTTATAGAATGGCATCCTTAGCTTGTGGTAAGCATTTGGCACACCTAAGGACACTAGCTTAGATAGATCCCTTGTCGAGCGGAGGGTAGGTGGTTTAAGTTGAATGGCATGCCTGATCTATTTGACTGAATGCAATGCTTGTCTGCTTGAATAAATGTGTGTCTGGTGTGCTTGATCGTGATATTGTTTGGTTACCGAATAACTGCTCGTCTTGTATGCTTTGTTGGAATGCTTGTGTTACATTGTAGTGCTTTAATTTGCTTAATTAATCATGAAGTTGTTCCTACTTGAGTGATTGAGTAATGTGTTGGTGTGTTGAGTTACTTGATTCCCTTTTTTTTTAGAGACTAATTGTGGATTTATAGGAGTGGGGGTTTCCGAGACAGATAGACACTAGAAGTAAATGTGAGAATCATGGGAGGTATAGAAACCTAAATGCCTTTGAGGAGAGGGAGTAAACCTAGCCCTTGGTTAATTTATTCATCATGGGGTAGGAGTGATCTTAAGGATAATTTGAAGAATGGAATTAGGATTTTTAAGCTCTTATCCTTGTCTTACTTTCTTTAAACCCCTATTAGTGTGTTTTTACTATCGATGGTTATAGTTGCTTCAATCCTGACTTCTTTAGTAGTATGCAAGTTATTATGTAATCCAGTAGAAATCTCTTAAAACACACCCTTAGTTCTTAGGGGTCTTAAGTCATACAAAAAAAGAAGAATATATATATAAAAATAAAGTGTAAGTGTTGAGTGATAAGTAATGAGATGGGACAACAAGTAAGATCCCAAGTGGGTTAAAAGAGTGTCGGTTACATATAGTTGAACCTTGGTGATTTAATTGTTTTGACTAAGAATGATGTTGTTTCCGCTTAAGCAATTGCATGGAATGTCTGTTTGTTGTAGTGTTTGATTGAGAAGTTATGATGCTAGCTGTTGCTGAAGTCCTTGCATGACTTGTATCATTAGTTGTTTTGATTGTAAGATGTGTGAACCAGAGTGAGAGTTGAATAATCTTGGAATTGAGTTTCCCGAATTTAGGATTCCTTGTTGGTTTTATTGTGCTAGAAGTGAGATCTAATTATTTATTTTCTAAGATGATAGACTAACGTTTTGAAATCCTTACCTGGTCCTTAGATCCATAACTGGTAGACTCGATTTTGTGCCTTGATGGGAAGTTTAATTCCTTGTTGCCTTATCAACTCAATAGGAACATTCCTGTAAGTAGTTTATCCCTGTAGGTGCGTGCTAATTATCCTGATATTTAATGTATCCCCATTTTATCAACTAATGGAGGACTTCCTAGTTTAGAAACCAAATTGAAATCTAATATACCCTTTCAAAAGATTAATTTAGAATCTTCATCTTATGGGAGTATGAGGTCCTATTAGGTGGGTTGGGGTTGTAGCTTTCTCTCATTCGTTCTACTGTTATAAATGTATTGGTAACCTTAGAATCCTATCCAATCTGTAAAATGTATGAACAGTGTATTAGGGCCTGATGTTAGCCTTTTTGGGTTGATAATTAATATTCCCCTAACTCCACTAGAATGGTCTAGAAACTTAAGAGTGATTAGCCATAACCCTAGCACAAGTGAAGTCTGGACTTTAGGGACGAATGAGTAGGTCTAGTTTCTTCAGCTTGCTTCATTAAGGTATTGATTGATATTACCCACTTTTGCAAAGTAAGTTAGTCAAGGGGGTGTTAACCTGAGGATTTTAAGTTGGGTATAAGTGAGGTAGGAAATGTGTTACCCTTAACTTGAGGAACATATCCTTGTTAGAACTTTTCGTAAATTCTATACTCCTTGTTTTAATTTTGAAAACGAAATGAGTTGATGGGCATTTGTCTCTAATATATGCATGGTTTCCTTCTTATGGGTTTTTCCTCCTTTGGGAAATTTTATTGTGTTTGTATTGTGCACTGCAGTTGATTGGAGTCTAATACTTATATCTATGCTTTTTTTGTCCTTAAAACCTACTGCATGATAGTATTATGTGTATATTCTCTCGTGTTTTCTCAGTGGTCGTTTTAAGGGAGTTGACCTTAATTTCTGTTAGACGTAGAGTTTTGACAACCTTGATGTATTCTTGATTGTTCTCATGTTCTCGTGTCTTCTCTTCTCAAGTTCTATGCATTCTGTATTAGGATCCAATGATGTCATGGTGAGGTTATAGGGTTATGTTTCAAGTTAGCCAGCTCCTTGGGAACACAGTGTAATTCATATAGTGGACCTAAACCTAGAGAGTGGTTAGAAATAGGCCCAACTCTTAAGGGGGTATTCTGGTAGGAGAAAAGCATAAGTACCTACATTATAACTTCCGGACCAAACAGGGATGCTTAGAGCACTTCTAGATTGTTAGCAACGCCCTGATTTAGTTTACCCCACGTAAGGTGTAGCCTCCAGGTAGCTCCTAGAAGTAGATAAGTTAAGAATAAAGTTAGGATTATTCCTCATAGGTTTTGAACCTTCCTGTGTTACGTCCTTGTCGGTAGCATATGAAATTACATGTAAGGTAGGATGAAGGAGAGACAACCCTACATTCACCCTCAAGTAGAACATTTAACTTGTTTTGGGAAGGTTAAGGATATCAGGTATTTAAACCCTTCTAGGATAAGGAAAACCAACCTAAGGTTCCCTAAAGAGTTCCTACCAAGATTGCGAGTAAAGAATGAAAGATTAACGAATTTTAACATGAGTTAGACAAAGAACCAACTAGAAAGTGTTGTTATCCAAGTGGTAACCTTGGAAGTTAGAGCGGAATAAAAGCCTAGGAAACAAGTTTAGAATTGTTATCAACCCTTATTTCGTTTGGGAACCCTGAGGAATAGAAGTATCTGTTACCAAGTAATGGTTCAGGAGGGTTTTCGAAGGCACAAGCGTAGTTAGGAATAGGAAGGTCAGCCAGTGTAAGAGGCATTGGGAGCAAATTTTGAGGACAAAATTTGTTTAAGGGTGGTAGATTGTAACATCCCACTAATTTGAGTTTCTAATAATTCATTAAATGAAAAATAGAGGTTTATGTATTAGCAATTGAGGGAAGAAAGTCTAAGAAATGAGGAGTTAAAACTTAGTCTAAAAACCAGATTTTAGGTTTTTCGCTCAAGCTAAATAAATTTGCTTGAGCGAATTATGCAGAAAGATGTTTAGGTTGTTTTTGCTGTCAAATTCGCTTGAGCGAATAAAAATTCGCTCGAGCGAAAATAGTCCAGAGATGGTGCATTTTCTGGGTCATTTTCGCTCAAGCGAATATTGATTCGCTCAATATTCGCTTGAGCGAACTTTTGTAATTCTGCATGCAAAATCTCATCCGCTCAAGCGAAATTATTTCGCTTGAGCGAAATTCCACTTATAGTTCCTATACGTTCAGTTTACCATTCATTCTCGTCGATATTTTCTTCCTTACCTTTTACAAACCTAGAGAGAGATGGAGAGGGTTTAGAGAGAGGAAGGTTAATTGAAGATCAAGGAAGCAATTAGGCTCTCAAAGATCAAGATTTCCTTTAATTGATTGTCTCCCCAACATTCTTCCCTTCTCAATTCCACCAATTGTTCAAAGTGAGTGTAACCACACACTCACTCCTAAAAGGAATATCACTTGTATGATCCCTTCCTATCTCATTCCCTTTCTATTGTATGTTTAATGATAATTTTGGATGAATTAGATATCTATGCATGTTAGGATTTATCAATTGCCCCAATTATTGTTTAAATGGAGACTTAGGTTTGGAAATGGCAAGAATTAGGTTACCTTATGAATTGTATTATTGAATGATATGTATGTATGATTTTGATGAATTGAAGTATGTTTGATGAATAAAGGCATGTTGGGGTCTTTGGCCCTTGGTAAAGGTTAAGGTCTTCATGGCATTGGGAATGGTTTTAGGTAAGGTCTTCCAGACTTCGGAGACGACGGTTTCCGTTAGTCTGAGCTCAGTCTAGCCTAAGGGAAAGGTTAAATCCATGGTTCAGAATTCAATTATGATAATTGTTATGATTATTGAAGTTATTATGTTATGTTTGATGAATCACTTGATTTGTTCCTTTGAATTATGACATGTAATGTTATCTTTTGCTATGTTTGCACTTGTTACCTCACTGGGGCGT